>PVIU01014307.1:0-52532 GCA_004026605.1 Ondatra zibethicus
ATGTCTAACACCTGTTTCTGTTATTATGCTTTTCTTAAAATTGCTGATGTGACTAAAAGAAGCTTTCATACTGTGCCAAGTAATGATACGTGACCTTCTGGTTTGTTCTTTGTTTGAATACTATATAATGACAACATGAATTCAGTAAAGTTGCAGCAGATTCAAACCACTCTCTTGTGTGCTGTGTCTGTCTGTCATTCGCCTAACTTGTGCCTTCCTGGTACCAAGACCCTGATTTTCCCACGGTCTGAGGGGCTCCGCTGAGCCGGTCCGTGGCAGAGTGGACCAAGCAGAGAGAATGATTGGTTACTCCTGGAACAACCCTGCCGCTATTACACAAGTGTGCACATCTCTTCCTTGGCGGGTTGGTATTGTAGTTCAAAGGATTCACAGCTGAGTAAGACCATAGCTACCTTTCCTCCTCAGTAAGCTCACATTTCACCAAGCAGCACTATGGAAGCTAGCTAATAAGAAGGGAACCTCCAGCTCAGTTACAGTTTGACTTCTTTATGTCTTAGGGCTAAGGCATGTGCTATTTTCAGTAATAGGGTCGTATCATCTAGCTCTTGGGGCAACCAAGAGGATTCGCAGGAGCCTATATTATTTGAGGGTCTTAGGGGCCTTTTTGACCAACAACTTATAAGGAGATGCCCAAACCTGTAAGATTTTTGTTTAATAATCCATAGCTTCTAGATGCAGCATATATACCCTTGCAAGTTATCTCCCTACAAGTTCTTTTTATATTACATATTTTAACTGGGTTATAAGAAAGTATACTTCCAAATGACTACAGACATCTTTCTGCTCAGTTTATTATCCCTTCTTGCTCCCTTAACTCCCCCATCCTCTAATCCCCTCCCTGCTTAAATTCACCCCAGCTTCCTCTCTCTCTGCTTTCATATTATCTACATTCTCCTAGCCCCCTTCCACTAAGTTACCGCTATCATGACTTCTTTCTGTAGTTCTGCTTCTACAGGTATTACAAATTGAACGCACAAAATTAGAGATTCCCAGCTGGGATCCACATGTGAGGGGGAATGTGTGGCACCTGACTTTTGCTTGGGTTTGAGGACCAGACTCAGGTCCTTGTGCTCTGTGGCAAGAACTTTCAGACTGAACTATCTCCTCAGTCCCTGACTGAGTTTAAACACTGCTTGTTTAATGCTACAGCACAGAAATCTAGAGGAGACCCTTAAGACGCAAAGAGGAAACTGTCATACTCCCCACATGTGTCTTCTGAAAGCCACAGGTAATTTCCATCACATAAGTCACTTGGAGAGCAACAAATGGCAAATGGGCTTAATCCCCCAGTTCTGGCATGGCCTTCTTCACCCACATACTAAGGGAAGGAGGAAGCGGGACTATTATTCAGCAGTGAGAATCCTGCCGATAAATTACATCTTCATACCTCCCTCCTCAGAGGAATTTTATTCACGAATGTGAAAAGACCTACAAAACTGTTTCATTTTTAGACTTTTCTTTTAATCCCTTGTTTCCATCCTTCTTTTCCTCCTTTCCTGCTTCTTTCCCTTGCCTTTTGCTCTACGTCTTTAGGTTTCCTCTGCTTTCTCTCCAAGGGCTTAATCTCTTCCGCGTCCCTTTGTATGGCAATTCTTTGAAATGAAAAACAGATTTCAACCTTTATTGAAAGAATTTGTTTTTTCATAGTTCCCTGGCCTTCACAGAAAATTACTTTCTCACCTTGAATTAATTTTCATAATAATTATCAGAAGATTAAAGGATCCAGATATCTGTAAGTTGAATGTGTAAAGAGAAATTGAATGTTGACTATATTGAAGTTGTTTAAAGACTAACATTTATGCTGTCTGGCATCTACTCTTTTGAAAATGGCATTTAACTTGATGCCATTTATGCTGGGAATTCCTACAGTTACAAGAGCCATCTGTTTTATGGGCTTCCTTTATCTGTATAGACATTTCCTGTTCTGTTTTCTCCTTCCCTCAAGACCTATTACAACTTATGTGTTATTGGTTTGGGGTTTTATTAGTGAGAAAGAAGGAGAATGACTTTTTTAAAAAAACTTACATAAATCCAAACATTTGACAAGTGATGGAAGAAAGAAGTAAGTCATGAGATATTTAGTAAGCCCTAAATTAGATTGGCAAGTTTGTGCTTATCTGTCTGACTGACTTGACTTTAAATGAAAACGTGTAGTGATGTTTCATTTGTATTTTAATAAATAAAGCTTGCCTGACGATCAGAACGCAAAACATCCACACTAGTCAGCCATACAGGCCAGGCAGCAGTGCATGCCTTTAATCTCAGCACTGGAGAGGAATATAGGGTGGGATAAGACAGGAACTCGCTGTCTTTCAGTCTGAGATTTTATAGAAGTAAGAGCTCTCTAGTGGCTTGACTGCTTTGCTTTTCTGATCTTCAGGTTCAACCCCAGTATCTGTCTCTGGGTTTTTATTATTTGTGCTACAAAAATGTCTTCCTACTTAACTAATTTAAAATTAGTTTCTCAAAAAATTGTCAAAACTCAGTTCTCTTGTGTCCAGTTAATGTGTATATACTGTGTAATCATGGGACCACAGGTCTGATGTTAACAATGCCAGATAACACCTCAACAGAGCTTCCCAGTGCTGGTACCATGCAACTAGAACTATTCATGTGTGCATGTGTGCATAAGAGAGAAAGAGAGAGAGCAAGAGAGAGAGATTTCAATCACTGCGACAAAGTATCAGAGAAAATACATTTAAAATGAGAGGGTTTATTTTGGCCCAGTTTTCAGAGGTGTTCTAGTCTGTGGTTGGCTGGCTCTGTTGATTTTGGTCAAGAGTAGTAGTTCTCAACTAATGCTGTGGCCCTTTAACACAGTTCCTCATGTTGTGGTGACCCCAACCATAAAATTATTTCATTGCTTCTTCACAACTGTAATTTTGCTACTGTTATGAGTTGTAAATATCTGATGTGCAGGATATCTGACATGCAACCTTCAAAGGGGTCATGACCCACAGGTTGAGAACCGCTGTCTTAGACTAAAGCAGAATGTCACTGTGGAAAGAGCCTAGTACAGCAAAGCTGCTCATTCACTCATGGTGTCCAGGAGAAGGGGGAGAAAAGGGGAAGAGGGGGGAGAAAAAGAAACAGGAGGATGAAGAGAAAGAAGAAGAGGAAGAGGGGAGGGAGGGAGGAAGAAAGGGGTTGAGTGTTCTCTCCACGGTCATGCTGTCAGTGATCTCCTGACACTGGAGTGCTCCCCTCAGAGTTTCACCCCATAATGGGAACTTTCCCACACATGAGCCTTTAGGGGACATTTAAAACACACCCACAGCAATATAGATTCAGCAGTCCTACTAGGTTGGTATCAAAATGCCACACAATAGGTGACTTCAACAATAGACTGCCTTCTCACAATTCTGGATACAGGAAGTTCAAAACTAAGGTAGTCAAAGGGTTGGGCATCAGATGCCCACATTTTCACTGTGGGCTCATGTGGTCCACGCTTTGTGCTCCTCAGAGAGGTCACTGTCCCCTTCTCTAAGTACAGTAATCCTTGGGATCACACCATTCCTACTTAGTACATTACTTCTAAGTACCACATCCAAATATAGCCACTCTGGGGGTCAGGGCTCCAGGAGGTAAATGTGTGTGTGTGCGCGTTGGGGGGAGGGTCCACATTCAGTCCATCACAGTAAGTAATCCTTCCACTCCCCCAGATTGGAACATTGAAAGCCACAAAGGCTAAACAACCTGCCCAAGGTCATCCAGCTGATAAACCACAGCACTGGGGCTGCGCCCCAACACCTGAATTCTCAACCACCCTGCCCTGCTGGCTCCCCATCACCTAGGGTGAGTTTCAGACACATAAGCACCATCAGGCCGACACCCAGCCCTAGTCAAATCTTAAACCTGCTATATAATTATCAAAAATTTGTCATGTCCTAAATATTTTCCCTACAATGAACAATTTTTTATTATTATTAGTCAATGTCAAATTGGAAAACTAAATTTTAATTTCTACAATATAGTTCTTAAAAGTGCTAGTCTATCTTAATGTAGTTAAAAACTTCCTCCTCTATTTCTAAGTTTCTGTACTTAAATTCTTAAAATAAAACAAGAAAAAAGCAAGGGTTGGGGACATAGCTCAGTGGTAGAGTACTTACCTGGCATGCAGGAGGCCCTGAGGTCAATCTCACACCCACAAGGGAAAGGAAAAAAAAGAGAGAAAAATAAAAAGGAAGTCTGAAAGCAAAGAACTGCTTGAAAAATAGGCCTAAGACTGGAAGAACTCACCAGAGAAGAGACATTCAGATGCAAATAAGCACACAAAAGATGTTCCACATCATACTCATTAGGGGAAATGCAAACAAAAACAATGAGATACCACAGTGTGTCTATTAGGATGGCCGAAACTCAGAACCCCAGTTACAACAAGGGCTACCGAGTAGCAGGACGGTTCAGCTCATTCACGGCTGGTGGCTGCTGGGAGAGGAAACCGGCGTAGACACTTTGAAAGACAGTTTGGCAGTTTCCTACAAAACGTATTTCTATATTTAACCTTAGTGGTTATAAATGTAGTCAGTGGTAATTAAAAAAAGAAAAAGATTGTATTGCTTTTTGAAGGATTTAGAGCATTTTTAACCCAGCTTTTCCATTCAGAGAACTTGAACATTCTAACTCAGTAAGGCTGCCTTTAGAATACTTGCTAGTTAATGAAGCCACTTTTATATCAACTTACCAGCTTTGCTATAATAGAAGTAAATGTGCACCGAGGACAATCTGATTGATCAAGTGGAAGCAGCCCCGGGATTTTAGTGCATGGAGGTGAGAGGACCAGTGCAGTGTGGGTCAGAGCAAAGATCCTGGAGTCTAGAGAGACTGTGGACTGCCTGCCATGTCTCTGAGCAAATCATCCAGCCTGACTCTGTTTCCTCATCAGTAGGAGTTTCTGCTCTGTGTGAAACTGAGTGAGTCTACAGTAAGTATGGGTTAAATGGTACTCACTAAAAATCAGTTTTATTCCAGCTTCTGAAGAGAATGTTTTGTTAAATTTCTTAAAAACAAAATCGTCCAAATGTCGGGCAGGAAGGAAGCAGCAAGTGTGAGAAGATGAAATGGCAATGTCGTGAGTCCCACATCACACCCCGGCCCCGGGGAAACAGCAGAAGCTGTTCTGAGGCAAAACCTCACACCAGCAAGAACACTGCTAGACCACAAAGTTGTGCCCTTAAACCTCAGTTACACACCCCTGCTCGCTACCGGAGCTAAGAAGAACTCATGATGAGTTCTAACAGCAACAGATTCTCACCGCTCGGTTCCTGTGAACTATGATGTCTGTAGCCTCAGAGGAAGACACTGTCAGGTGGGACATTTCTCCTTATAATCCCTATAAAAATAAGCATCCCCTGTGAATTTGAGTGACTGAGTACTACATAAATATCTATTTTGGCCAACTCAACATAATCATATCCTGTTCACATAGACACGTAACAGGACCATACCACTGCTACAGAATCAAGCCTATCTTTGTGAATCTGTTGACGTAGCTGGGAAATCTTGTGAGTTAAAGAGTAGAGCCAAGATAGTTGCTAGATGGCTAAGAGCCAAAAGGAGAAGGCTTGATGGAGGGTGTGGGTGATCCTCCCACTGAGTTCTGTATCCTTCCAACTATTTCCTGAGTGAGACTAGAAGGTGGGGGACCAACTGGCAAGAAACGTTGTAGATACCCAGTCCCAAGCATCAGTGCTTCGGATCTTCTATTTCCACAGTGCACACATAAAACCCTATTCTGTCTGTCTTACAACCCCAGGGCTGGCCCGCTTGGCAGGCTTGGCCCTACTGAGGCTGAGCCCTTGGCTCTAGCAGTGCTCCTTTCACAGCAGGCAGCACTGAGGGATTTTTTGTGTCCCTGTAGGATGCAGACATGGAGGAGCCAGAGCTGGAGAGGAAGGACTGGGTGCGTTGGTACACTCATGGCAGCTGGTTTTAAGTGTGGATGACACACCTTATTGACAATACACAGAAATAGCTAGAGGCCGCTGAGGTCACGTGAAAAACCTGTCGTTACTTTTGTAACTTGGACATCAAAGGCAAATGCAACCTTCTTTCATATAGTCTGGAGAGACTGGTCAGACATGCTGTATCTAAACTATAATTGCAATTAATGAGCTGTTTTGCAAGTAACCTAATTTTATGGGGAAAATGTGGCTGACAATAAAATAGATTGGTGAGTTACAATAAAAATAAGATTATAGCCATCACCGAAAGGCCTATGAATTGGAAAATTTGAGAGGAAAATGAATGAATCAGGTTATACAAAAGAAGAAAAATACAAAGTTTAGGAAGACAGGAACTTGCCCATGGGTGGCTTTGTAGAACAAATTCCAACTTTTTTTCCCTAAGGGATGCATATGAGCAGACGGATGAGTAGAAGATGGAAGATATTCTCACATTTTTATGCTTTCTGCTTTAGAATGGTAAACAAAGCTTAGGGTGTATCTCAGGGTTAGAATACTTGCCTAGAGTGCAGATGGCTCTGCATTGGGATATACATAGGGGTATGAGTTGTCTTTATCAAAGGATGAGGGATTGATTGACATTGGAACCCTTGTACCAATGGGTCTTGCTTTTGTTTGGTTCTGGCTTTGATGTTGATCCTATTTTGTTGTGCTAAGGATTAAACCCAGGGCCTTAAGCTTGCTAGGGAAATGTTCTACCACTGAGCTAGGCCTGAGGCCCCTGGTCTCTGTTGATCCCTTTAGAGCCTTACCTTCTGAGTCTTCCACTAACCAGTTTTGTCAGCTACTGTAAGACCCACAACGCTGGGCCTGGAGATGTAGCCCAGTGGTAGAATGTGTGGTTAGAACACACAAGGCACTAGAAGATTCTTGCAGAATCTCTACATGCTTCTAGTAAGCTGGCACCTTATCATGGGCTTCCACTGAAAGACTGTAGCAATCTATTTCTTTTAGAGCAGCTGAAGAAGAGGTGAGAGGAGGAGCCAGGAAAGCAATCCCTGATTTGGAAAATCCCCTTCTGTCTCTCCATTTCCCTGATGGAATAAGGAAGGGAAACAGGATTCAGTTAATAAACTACTTCATCAGGGAAGCCTTACTTTACTAGGTTAGCTCTCTCACTGCCCGAATTTCTCAATACTGTGAGCAATAGGGACTATTCACTTACGATTAGCAAACATCAGCATCCTCAGATGTTTGTTTAATCACTGCAGATGATATGGGCACAGATCATGCCTGTGGTGGTCACTAATGGACAGTCAGGGTGAGGACCACCACAGTTTCTGGCCCATAATAAATAGTAAAATTTGCTGAATGAGTGAATGATTGTTATTATCTTTCCCTACATGGCTTACAGTTTAGGCTAATACACTTAATGTATTCTCCACTTCTGCTCTTAATATCATTAACTTTATTTTTAATATTGTATAAGCAATATGTGAATAAATGCTCACTGTAAAAATTCAAGTCACACATATAAAAGTTATGATTGTAGAAATGTTAAGTATGCTCAATAAAGCTATTTTAATTTTTTATTTATTTTAAGTGTGTGTGTTGCCTGCATATATGTGTGTGTGTGTGTATGTGTGTGTGTGTATTCTGGCTACTTTTATGTCAACTTTACACAAGCTGACATCATCAGAGAAAAGGGACTTTCAGGTTGAGAAAATGCCTTCCTAAGTTCCAACTGTAGGCAAGCCTGTGGGACAATTTCTTAATTTGTGATTGGTGGGGGGGCAGCTTATTATGAGTGGTGCCATCTCTGGGCAGGTGGTCCTGGGGTCTATAAGAAAGCAGGCCGAGCAAGCCATGAGGAGCAAGCCAGTAAGTAGCACCCCTCCATGGCCTCTGCATCAGCTCCTGGATCCAGGTTCTTGTCCTACTTGAGTTCCTGTTCTGACTTCCTTTGACAGTGTACTGTGATATGGAAGTGTAAGTCAAATAAGCCCTCTCCTTCCCAAGTTTATTTGATCATGGTGTTTCATCACAGCAATAGAAACCCCAACTGAGATAAGATGGAACCAGAATAGTGAGGTGTTGCTGTGACAGACATGGCCATGCTGTTTGTAGGGAGACTGCTGGAGGACTTTGAAACTTTAGGCTAGAAACGTCATCGAATGATTAGTGCTTGGTGCACTTGGAAGATGAGAATGTTGAGGGCAATGCAGAAGAAGGAGGGGCATTTAAAGACTCTATTGGGGCCATTTGTTATTTTGAATTAAGATTCTGTGGTTCTGGTTTGCCGGGTCTGAAGAATCAGGTGTGATTCAGAAGACACCACAACTACTGCAGTGAAACCTTGGCTTTGCTGAGACACTCGATGCCGGTCGGCTGGAACTGAGACATTAGAAGTGGTTAGGAGGAGACCAACATCACTGAGGTGAACTCTCCTGGAAAGTGTTTCCTGAGAGTCAGCACACAGAAGCTGTGTTCCAGACATGGCCAAGGTTGTACCTTGTGCTGGCAGCTGAACTTGGTAATTTAAGAGTCCCCCCATGGGGTATGGTCTTGAGGGCCACAAAGGTAATGGAGAGCAGCTGAGCCTGTACTGTGAGAGGCCATTGGTGAAGGTGCAGCCTCAACAGCAGTTGAAGGTCTGGGATTGAGAGAATCATGCAGAGCAGCTGAGGCCTGGCACCGTGAAGAGAGCCTAGGAAAGGCTATTGGGGAAAGTGCCGTCCAGTTGCAGCAGAAGACCTCAGCATTTGGGAAATGCCAGTACCACGGGGTGACCACCAAGAACAGCAGCAGTGTTGAGTGGAGCCTGCCACGCCTTAGAAGGCAAGCTGTGTGTGCAGAGGGGAGCCAGAAGAGTGACCCAAGCCCTCTGGAGGAGCACAGACTACCATGAGTGAATCCCAGACATTAGACATTGAGTTATTTACACAGCAGGAATTTGGTTTTGCTTTGTTCAGATTGTTACCATGCCCTGGTTCTTGAAGTTAGAATGCATTGAATTTAATTTTGATTTTTATAGGAGCTTGCAGCTGAAAGACTTTGAACTTTTAAAATAGATTTTATAATGTTTAAAGAGATTAGATATTTTTAAAGAGGCTGGGGTTTTAATATGTTTGAATTTGTAAGGATTGTGGGACTTTTACAGCTATTTATGTTTTATATTGTGATATTAACATTAACATGCCATCTTGGAGATGAGTGAGAAAGGAAAGGTTCTGATTGGAAAACGGTGTGTTTGAGTGTCAAGTTGCCAAGGGATCAGTTGTACTGGTTAGTTTTAGGTCAACTTGACACAAGCTAGAGTCATCAGAGACAGTCTCATTGAGAAAATGCCTCCCTAAGATCTGACTGTAGGCAGACCTGTAGGGCATTTTTTTAGTGATATATGGGAGAGGGCCCAGCCCATTGTGGGTGGTACCATCCCTGGGCTGGGGGTACTGAGTTTTATAAGACAGCAGACTGAGAAGGCCATGAGAAGCAAGCCAGTAAGTAGCATTCTTCCATGGCCTCTGCCTCAGTTCTTGCCCTGCTTGAGTTCCCGACTTCCTTTAATGATAAACTGTGATTTGGAACTGTAAGCTGAATAAACCCTTTCCAATCCAAGTTGGTTTAATCATGGTATTTCATCACAACAGTTTTAACCCTAAGACACATATATGTCCACCATATGTGTGCTATGCTCTTGGAGGCCAGAAAAGAGCATCACATCCCCTAGGACTGGAGATACACATAGTTGTGAACTGCCTTGTTAGTACTGGCAATCAAATCTGGGTCCTATGAAAAAGTAGGTCGTGCTTTTAACCACTGAGCCATTTCTCCAGCCTGGAAGCTACTTTTTTTAAGGCTAGGACTCCTTTATAACTTCCTACCAATCTAGTCTTATTTCTTTTCCCAGTTTTCCTAAATCTGCTCTTAACTGTTTCCAGTATATGTTGAAGGTTATTTTTCTGTATTGTCATGTATATGTGTGTATACATGTGTATCTGCAAAGACATATGCTCACATAGTCACATATTTGTTTTTCCATGCATATATGTGATGATCTATAAGTCCAGAATAATTTAATCCAAGGGTAAGAGGCCACAGAAACCATTCTAGTTACTGTAGGAGGAATTGAAACAGGTAATGGGAGACAAAAGTGCTAACCGAAATGGCAGAAACTACAGTAACTGGAAGGCTAAAGAGGAGAAACAGGCTGCTAGGATCTATAAACTAGGGGCCTAGAACCATCTAAGCAATAGTTCTCAACCCGTAGGCCACGGCCCCTTTGAGGACTGAACAATCCTGTCACAGGTAACATATCAGATATTTACATTACGATTCATAACAATAGAAAATGACAGCTATAAAGTAGCAACAAAATAATTTATGGTTGGGGTCACCACAACATAAAGGTCGCAGTTTTAGGAATGCTGAGAACCACTGATCTAGTGATGGCAGCGCTTACAGCATACAGCTGGAACCTAGAGGAAAGGGCTCTCTGGCTAGGGGTGGAGATGTGGTCAAATGCTGTAAGGTACCATATGAAGCAGGGAGAAAGGAAGACAAAACCCAGCTTCTGGTCAGCAAGATGGCTGAGTAGGTAAAGGCACTTGCTGCCAAGCCTAAGCTTGGCCTAAGCTCAAGCCCAGGAACACATACTATAGAAGAGAAAACCAATTCCTGCAAGCTGTTTTCCTCTGCCCTCCACAAATAGGCTGTATTATGCATGTGCATACATGTACACACACACACACACGCATGCACACGTACACACAAGCACAAACCCACCTATCTTGATTCTCTCATGCTCCCATCTACAGTGTCCTCTGTATCCCTTTGGTCTCTGAAAACAAAGTTCCTAAGAACAGAAGGTGGAATGAAACAGATCTGAGAACAAGCAGACAAGAGGTCAGCATAGTCAGTTTAAAATAAAACATATAAATAGCACCTTGGCATATGTAATGCTCTAAATTCATCACCTACCACTTTTATAGAGAGAAAACCCATTTCAAAACACTCATGCGAGCAGGCTCGAGCCACAGGATAAAGGATACAGTAGGAGAACACAGAGGCAGACACCATAAGGCAGCAGTAGGTGGAAAAATTACAGTCATAGCAAAAGGGCAGACACGTTGTAGAACAGCAGCCCATGGGGCTGGGTGTGTGTAGGTCTGTTTCAGGAATCAGGCATGACCTGCTCTGCAGAGAATGAGAAGGCAGAAGTATCGGCTGATAGGACCAAAAACTCAATTTAGAGCTGCAAGAAACTTGGGTCTTGCATAATAACTCACGACTTCTACAAAACTAGGAACTGAAACACAGTGAAGTGATGGGCTGGGTAGCCCACACAGTCTCAAGGTAAGTTGTTGTCTCTTGCCTCTTGGGGACTTGGTGAAGGAAGTGTTAAGTTCAGCATCAGTGCATCCTCTTCCTGCCACTGTAAGTACTAAGTAGCTTTACCCAGACAGTGAGACAATGAAGAAGTTCTGACAGGAAGTTCTTCGATGCCCTGGTTTACGGACAGGGTTAGGCACTTGTCATTTTCATGAAGAAGTAGGCACCGAATATCTTTTCCTTAGAAACACTAGTGACTCTCAGAATCTGATTTAAAATGCCTTTGGTGCAATAGTGGAGGCTGCTGTGGGTCTCAAGTACTTTGATACACACAGAGAAAAACAGGACATAGTAATGAATAAACCAGGTACCTCTAGGCACTTTAGACTTCAAAGGGAATCACAAGTGAGTGCCTTGGGCTGGGGATATGCTTGGTGGTAGATCACTTGCCGAATACATTCAAGGCCCTCAATTTAATCCCTAGTACCACAATATAGTGAACAAATTGATCCTGTGATAAAGAGAATATCTGCAGCTCAGGAGAGATGATCAATAATTCCTAGAGGATGACAGCCAAGCACAAGAGGAAGGACAGATATAGTTTCCAAATATGATATCATAGTGGACATTAAGACAGGATTAACAGTTCCTTTAGCTTTCAGCTCCAGAGTTAAATGTTCAAGGCCAGACCACTTAAAACACCACTACCCTTCCTCAAGGATTTACACGGAGCCTTTCTTCCCTCATTTACTTCCCATCACCTAATGGAAGACACAGAGACATATACAGAGAGGTGTGCACACAAACATACAGGCACACACCGAGACACTGCCGTATACATACGCACACAAGTATACACACAAATACACTCATATAGGCACACATACCGATACACACAGACAGACACACTTATACACAGGCACAAGCACACACAGACTTACACACAACTTTTGATGGAGAAAAATAATCTAATGTCTATCAATTAATATTATCAGGTCTAGAGTAGGCCCTTCAGAGACTCAGCCTTGAAAATCAATGGTGTGCCCATATATAATTTAATATTAAACAATGTCATCAGTCCTAAAACTTCTACCATGACGTCTACCGTGAGAGTATCAGACAGCCTACCCTTACCCTTAGAATTATATTCTCAGTATTTTTATGAGCTCTGCCTTGCTGGGACTCACATGCAGGCTGGACCCACTGATGGCAACTGTGGACTGAGCAGGAAGCCTCTCTCCACACCAGATGCCCCAGGCTAGCTTCAACAAGTTCATGTTCTTACGTTTCACCGAATGGCCTTGAGGCTCTTTTCACTTCCCCACAGGGCACATGCGTCATGAGTGTGTTCTCTACCCCTGTCTGCCAACAAGAACTCAGGAAGGCCATTTGAAGGCCTAGTGGTCTGGTTAACCATGAAGAAAAGCAGGTGTTGAGGAATGATCTCTTTACACTGAGCCCAGCAACTTGAGGCAGGAGAAAGCCATGTTACAAAGAGGCTCTTATGAGTACAATCCTGTATAACAGAAGGGCTCCACTCAACATTGCCCTCTCCCTTAGCCATGCAGTTGGGAAGGGGATTTTACACCTGTAGGTTGGAGCATCGTCATATAACTTACTGACAGCAGTGTGATGTCAATCCTCACTCTCAGCTTTACTGGCTTGTGGATCACCACAGAAGCCCACCTCCACGTGTGTCTATGAAGATGTTTCCAGAAAGGTTGAGCTGAGGAGGGAAGACCTCCCCTGAATGCAGGTGGCGCTGTCTGTGGTCTGGGATCCCAGACTGAATAAAAAGAGAAAGTAAACCAAGCCCCAGCTTCATCTCTGCCTGCTTCCTGACTGTGGGTACAGTGCCACCAGATGCCTCAAGACCATGTTGCTATGACTTAGCTTCTCTGCTGGGCTGTATTCTTAATCTTTGCACCAGAATAAAAGACTTAATTCCTTAAATTTCTTTTGTTGAGTGTTTAGGCACAGTAATGAAAAGCAAAATACAAGTGTCTACTTCATTGGTTTTTAGGTATATTGTTTATTTTTACGTATATTTATGTTATGTGTATAAGTAGTTTGACTGTATGTATGCATGTATACTCCATGCATGCCTGGTGCCCATGAAGGCCAGAAGAGGGTGTTAGATCTCTTTTAATGGAGTTACAGGTAGCTGTTCACCACCATGTGAGTGCTGGGAACTCAACTATAGTCCTCTGGTAGAGCAACAAGCGTCTTAACCTCTGAGCCCTCTCTCCAGGTCCCCCAATAGCTGTTTTCTGAGCAACTATTTTATATATTCCTGCTGTCTGTCAGGTACTGCTTTTGAAGGAAAACACACAGCTGTAAGCAAAATAAACCCTTGCCCTAGTGTTTATATGTTTATAGAAAAAGATAGACAATAAGGATAAATGAGCATATCATTATTTTAGAAAGGAAAGAAAGTAGGGAAAGAAAAAAAAGAAACTAGCAGCAGGTGGACATTAGGGGACAGCCTTCCAGAAGAGGGGACAGTTTGCACCAAGATCCTGAGGTAGAAGTTGTTGTGACCTGGCTGCCCTCACTCCCCCTGACCAACAATGGACCTTCCTTGTGGTCTGTAATTGACAAGGATGTTTGTGTTCTTTCTGGCCGGTGGTTTTTCCACAGAAACAGTAGAGGTATAAAAGGCTTTAGCTGAGGCAAAATAAAGGTTGCTGTTCTTCCATCTGAAAAGAAGCCTCCGTGTCTCAAACTGGGCACTCCCCCACCCCCAAAGTCTCAGCATCCAGGCAGAAGTAAGCTGTGTGTGTGTGTGTGTGTGTGTGTGTGTGTGTGTAGACTAGTGAAAATGGCTGAAGCCAACTGGAAGTGGGGGCTGCATGAAGTCTGAGAGCAGGAGACTGGGGATGGAGGTTGACTTGAGCAGAGGCATGACCTGACTTGCATTTTCATAGGGTTTCCCTGGCTGCTGGGTTGAGAAGAGACTTGGGTACTGCGTGACTTCTCCTGGAGAGACATCTATACTCCAGATAGGGCACTGATGGCAGAGTAAGGATGATCCCATCCAAGTAAATTTACTGGGCTACTTAGAGAAGCATAGGTCACTCCAAGGCAGCTTCGTCACCAAAATACCCACCCCAGAACGTGTGAGAACTCGTGAACGCCACCTACTTGCTTCTCCCTGCAGGACTCCACCAGCTCAGCAGGTCAGGGCCTCCTGTCCATAGCAATTGTTTCTGCTTATATAACCAGTACAGGGAGTTCGCAGGTCCTGTAAGACTCAGACGCTCACTAAGGCCTATCAGTTTTGTTTACTTCCTGAGACTTTGTGTGAGGGGGGGGGGCAGGTGCATGTGAGTGCTCATGCATGTGAAGACCAAAGTACAACCTTGAGTGCCATTCATCAGGAACTTTCCACCCTACTTTTGGGACAAGGGTTCCCACTGGCTTGAAACTCACCAAGTAGACTAGGCTGGCTGACTAGTGAGCCCTCGGCACCCTCCATGTCTGTGTTCGCAAAGCTGCTATTATAAGCACAGCCAGCACACTCATCCCTTTTACAAGGGTTCTGGGGATTGAACTCTGGTCTTCAATTATTTTACCAGCTGAACCGGCTCCTCCGCGCCAACTGCCTGAGACTAACAAGCTGCCCTCTTTCCTGCACGAAGGAAAGTTTCAGTTTGGAGGAAACTGTGTCACAATAGAGGACAAGGCTAGACGTGGGACTAGGAAATGTTGCGGTGGTCCACTGAAAAATCACACAGCTGACGGCTCTGCCGTGGAAGTTGCATTGACATCACAGGTGGAACCTGTGGGTTCCATCAGAGTTCAAGCAGGACTGGAGAAACCAATGCATTATTGGTTAGCAAGGGTGATCTGAGAAAGGCATTTTCTTCACTATATCACATCAAACCACACACAAAACTGGATGGAATGGCTTACTATACACCTAAAAGATATAGTGTACATGTTCTCTTTCTAAGCTTTCATTTTTTATTTTTTAAGCTACTTTTGTTTAAAAAAAAAAAAAACAACCTTCTGTACAATTAATTGGGAAGCCTATTCAGAAGGCAGAGACGAAAGGATCATTAGTGTCTAGCCAGCCTGGGCCACTTAGAGCCTGCATCAATAAGCAAACAAACAAAAACAAACCCCCAAACAAACAAAGATCATATATCATCATTCCCTCAGCATCAGGTAAATAGTTGTCTCTGCATCTTGTCCCGCTGGAATGTCTCTGGGGACAATGACATCTCCTATGGCAATAGTGGCTTCCTTTGCAGTTTCTTCTGAAAGACACACCAAAGGATGTTTCACGTTAATTTTATTTATTTATTTTAATTTTATGTGTGTGTGTTTTATCTTCATGTGTATCTGTGTGCGTATGCATACAGTGCCTGCAAAAGGCTAGCAAAGCACATTGGATCTCTTGGAACTGGAGTTACAGATGTCTCTTAGCCACCATGTGGGTGCTGGGAATCAAGTCCAGATCCTCTGCAACAAGTATTCTTTCCTGCTGAGTCATCTCTCCAGCTCCTTATTTACAGCTTGGAAGGATCTGCTCTAGAATAATGAAAAAGTGTCACAAACACATAAACCAACAGCATGGTTGTTTATTTTTGTTATCAAGGACTGTTAGCTGGATTTGGAGATACCGTTCAGTTGGTAAAGTGCTCGCTTTTGGAGCATAAGCACCTGAGTTAACCCTCCCCCAATCTATGTAAAATAGACAGGGCAATGGAGTGTGCTCCTAATGCTAACACTGGGGAGATAGAATGGGCATATCCATTTAGCTCACTGGCTAGCTGGCCTAGCGTCACTGATGGTCTCCAGGCCAACACTGATCTCCAGGACTCTCTCAAATAAAAAGGTAGACAGACATCATCAGAGGAATGACACCTGAAGTTATTCTGTGGCCTCTACATATATGTGAATGTGCAGATACACACACATACATGCACATACAACACAAACACACACACTCACACTACTATGTGTTATATGTAATTGTATATGCTTGCTTTTATACAACTGGAAACACAATGGGTTTGTCTGCACCAGTACTGCCACAGATTCCTTTATGTATTACATAAAGGTAACAGCAGCTAAATGTAACTAAGCAGTTGGGATTTTTCAGTTATGTTACAAGCCTGTTGGATTACAGTTGTATACGTGGCCCAGTGTTGACTGGAATGATTTCATGCATTACAGGACAGTATTGCAGAGGGTACCTGGAAGGCACAAGGTAACCAGAAGCTGATGTCTCCCGGGAGTAGTAGGGGTGAGGGGTCGGCCAAAAGTCATTTCCATGAAAAAACACAGGGTATTGAGAAGCGAGGACCCACAATCCCATGCTGATAGCTCCAAAGCAGATGATACAGAAGCATCCTTTGTATTGGCCACCATCTGGGGTCACAGTACAAATGATCTCTTATGTAAACCACAGAGGTAGTCCCAGGGAGTTGTTCTGATATCAGAACAACAATGACCTGATACATAGACATGTGTCCAAAGCACTGAACCAAACTGAATGTGTCACCCAGTTCATCTTCCCCTTCATCAGAGCCCCCAGGAAATCCAAGGCTACTCTAATAGTCCCAACCAAGAGGCAGAGAGAAATCCAAGCAGAGCCAGATAGTAAGTAGCCTTAAGTTAGGACAAACATCTAAAATCTTTTCCTTGTGCCTATCTTATGAAAATATTTGGACTCATTCAAAAGACTCCTGTAATTACATTGAAAAATCCTGTCAGAGAGGGCTCTGGTAACTTAACCCTGGAAAAATCAGCCCTTGCCTAGAACTGAATATCCCTGGTGGCCAGAGAACTGTGTTACAGGAAGGGGATCTAGGCAAACAAGAGGGCTTCTTTAGGTATTGTTCACAGCAGTAATGACTTGTTCGGCATAGACTTGTCAATACACAATTGGATGGTTTGTTAAATTATATAAAATTGACTTTGTAGATAATGAGCCTTTTGATCGTTTTTACCCTGTGACTTTTGAATACTCTCTTAAATCAGCAGATCCTACACTTGTTTGTCAACTACAAGGTATTGAAGGCATATGCTTTGTGAGCACTGTGCTCAGCTCACACAGTGAAGAAAGTAAACGCAAACCCTGCCTTCCCAGAATCCCCAGGAAAAGACTCAACATCAGACATCCAAGTCTACAAGCATAGAACTAGAGGGGAGAAGTTCAGAGTCCTGGAGAACGTAGAATGGGGTGCCCTGAGCTTGTGAGGAAGTTGGAAATGACAAATCTAAGAGGTTTTTTTTTTCACAAGACTTTTGTTCTTTACTGCTAGGGATGGACCCTCTGGACTTACGCCTGCTTAGCAGGTGTTCTATCACCGAGCCATGGCTGAACTTGTTATAGCTACTTTTTGCAGGGCCTTGGAAAGGCTGCTCAGCTGCTTGAGAGTATGTGTGTCATTATCATCACTGTTTGCAATGATTAAATGGTTCTACATCATGGCTGTGTTCCCAGCTTTGCCAGCCCTCAATAATTATTTTTCAGTGCCTATTCTTTGCCTGAATAGCTAAAGACTAGGAAAATAGTGAGCAAAGCTGCAGAATCCCTGCTCTCCTAAAACTGCTTGCTGGAGGGGATGCTGTGGCGGAATCAGACCGTACCTAGCTAGCTATAGATTGCAACCTAGGGATGACTTCCTTGAAGAGACAATGCAGGTATAGATGTACACATGTGTAAACAGGGCTGGCCAGCAAGGACAGACATTCTGAAGGGACCACTGTGTATGGAGAGTCAGAGATGGAGTTAACGGAATAGGGGAAAAAGCAGGAGGTCTGTTTAGAGACTTCGAAGCAAAACTAACTGCTCTGACAAAAGTTCCAATGTGAGAGTGTGCAATAAGAAAGAGGACAGGATAAAAAGACTCCTGTATGGCCAAGTAACTGCAGAGTAAGGACATTCACAGAGTTAGGAAGGGGCTATTGTGTCTAAAATAGATGGGGACCCCAGAATGGCCATAAGTAGTGAGAGACAGGGCCCCATGGAAGCCGAAACTGATTGCTCTGGCTGCAGCCAAGATGTTGGATTACAATGGTTGCTCTGCATCCTAATCGCTTCGGCCTTTCTCACTTTGCTTTCCTGTGGCTTCAGAGAGTTAAATAAATGCACACCTGATACAGCTGAAAGCAGGTCAACAATGAAGAACTGTGTGGCCTGAAGAAGAGGGTACCATTTGGGGCTGACCTGCTCTGTCTCGATGTCTCTTCACTTATCTCTTCTAGAATCCTCTTTCCTTCCAGTCTATGAAGTGGGAAGAACAATGCCCACTCTGGTGAGTCACCAGAGCACTAGCAAGGGAGTTAGCAAATCACCTGGCATGTGGCAGAGCTCACATGCCAGCTGTTATCAGAAATCATTGCAGTATTGCCGTGCCACTCATGAGACTCTTTCTAATGCATAATGGGTGTGTGTCAGTACTACGCATTCTTATAGATAGCTGTCTATTGACATCTACCGAACCCTAGAGTTAGAAAAAAAATGGATTGCCTGCGGTATTAAAATAAAAACACACAGACAATAACATTTTAAACTTTTTCTCAGTCTATTGTTCGACATACAAGTTGCTCGTGTCTGGGACTTTATTCATGCACGATTATTCCCTGAAGCAACTGAATGCATCTGTTAGCCTGTCCATCCTCCAGCCTAAATGACATTAACTTCTCGGGTGCAATTTTCTCAATATCTTTTCACAGCCCACTAGGAAGCCTGACATACCCTAGTGGGTGGTCAGTAAATAACTGCAGAATAAAAAATAAGTAAACAATAAATGAATATTTTTAGCTTATTCGTGTGTGTGTGTGTTCATATATAGACATATACTTACATACACACACATTTGGTTTATCAAGACACGGTTTCTCTGTGTAGTCTTGACTGTCCAGGAACTCGTTCTGTACACCAGGCTGGCCTCGAACTCAAAGAGATTCACCTGCCTCTGCCTCCCCAGTGCTGGAATTAAAGGTGTGTGCCACCACCGCCTGGCTATTTTAACTATATTTTATGAGGCTATTAGAGAATGTAATAGTTGAAATCCAGACTGCCCCAGAAAATTCGGGATATATGAACAGCATACATTCTCAAATAGCTGAACCCACTTTAAAGGGAGCTACCAAAAGCAGCTATAACAAGTTCCACTGTGGGCATGCGTTATGTTTATTTTTGAGCATAAAAATTGTTCCAAGTTCCTTGCTGACGGAGATGAAAGAACCTAGATCTTAATGCACTTCTGTCTAACCCCAGACACGGGCCCCTGGATTGGCTTGTCTCTTATCTCACTCGCTATAATTAGCTGCCTTGAGCAGACCTCTGCTGGCAGCAGACGAGCCAGCCAAACAGCCCCAGATTTTGTTTGTTAGGCACAGCTGAGGCTGGCTCAACAGAGTGTCAATTCAATGGGAAATAAAATATGCAGCAAAGTAGAGAAACTGGGAACAAAGCGTCTAGTCTAACAATTTACAGGAGAACTAAAGAAACACTCAAAATAGCATCAAAAAGGTGAAATGCCCCAAGAATCTAAAAGAGATAAGATGGAGCAACGAAACTGAGAGGAGCTATAGGGACTGATTCTAAGTCAAGGAGGAAATTCAGGACTTTGAAAGGGGTATTTTTTTTTTAAAGTGAGGTTTATTGATATACAATTTACTTATAATCAAATTTACCCTTGTAATTTTGATTATAACCCTTGAGTTTTGATCAGCACACATAGCTATGTTGTGATCATCTTAGCTATAATATAGAAGCATTTAATTATTTCAACATTTCCTCTTATTTCTTTGGAACCACACGTCATACGTACCCTTAACCCTGATTTGTTTTCTGTTCCTCTAGGTTTGCTTAGGGATCAGGGTGTAGCTCATTGGTAGAGCACTAGCATGGGCAAGTCCCTGCGTTCAATCCCTGGCACCACCACCAAAGTTTGGCAGGGTGCTAATGACAGAAACAGCAGAGCTTAAACTGTATAGCGTGATGACTGAGGCTCTTTTCGGGGGGGGGAGGGTTGGTGTGTATAGCGTGATGACAGGCTCTTTTCAGGGGGGAGGGTTGGTGGGTTGAGACAGGGTTCCTCTTTGTGGGGCTCACTCTATAGAGCGGGCTGTGTGCACCACCACAGACCAGCTTGACTGAGATTCTTTAGCACCTGTCCCTCAACACCCGTTCCCTTTCCATGCTGTTTATTTGGCATCATTTAATGAACTTACATTAATTTTAGATTTATTATTTGACAAATGCTTTAATAGCTATTTGTGTGTATGGTGTGTGAATGTGTCTAGATGTTCATAAGTGTGTGGGCACATATGCTTGTGAAAGCTGAGGCTGACATTAGGAGTCTTCTTCAAATGCTTTCTACTTTACTCATTGAGGCAAGGTCTCTCAGTTGAACCCAGAGCTCAACCACATGGCTAGTACAAGCAGCCATCTTGCTGTAGGACCTCCTGTACCCGGGCTTCTGGTACGAGGATTATAGGTACAACCCCATACCCACCTTGTGCTGGGGATCTGAACTCTCGTCTTCATACTTGCCTGGAAGGTTCTCTACCATCTGAGATCTTTCCTCAGCCCACACGCTACAATTTAAAAGATTAATCATTCTGGGGCTGGAGAGATCGCTCAGCAGGTAAGAGCACCTGTTGCTCTTGCAGAAGATTCTGATCTGTAACTCCAGCTTCAGGGCATCAGACACCCTATTCTAGCCTCTGAAGGCATAGAGTGTGCAAATAGTATACATACATGCAGGTAAATACTCAAACATTAAATAAAAATAAATTTTTAAAATTCTAACATTCTAATACAGTATGACCTAGTGACACAAGAATTTGATACTTACATGCTGAGAAATGATGTTAGAAAAATATTAAAAGTTTTTTCTTCTTATGTTACTCAAAGAGAAGAAGAGTTCATATATACAGTAAAACACTGCAATTCCTAGCAAAACAGTTTGGATGTGAGCGGGGGTGTGTCAGGGAGTGGTCACTGGCATTGTGTTATGTGAGAGGAGGCATGATGGAAGGTGTTCATGTCATGCATTCTGAAGCATGGCTGAATAAATGCCTGTAATACAACGCAGGTAGGCACTGCCAGAAAAACCTCCAATTTAGCAGATGTTTGATTTTGAATTAATTTTTGATTGTTAAGTATTCAGAGATCTTTTACTGTTGCCAATTTCTTTTTGCCCCTTTCTTCAAATGTGTAACTTCATGTGGGGTCACGACCCACAATTTATGACAAAGTTTAGACTTAACAGGCACTTAAGGGATTTGGAGGTGGCACTGGGAAAGGTAGAGACATACGGATTCCCAGAGCTCACTGGTCACCAGTTTAATCAAGGGACAGCCTCGGGTTCATTGAGAAACCCTGTCTTAGATGATAAGGGAAGTGATAACAGAAGACAGCTGACATCACCCTCCAGCCTACACACAAGGCCCACATGTAACTCTGCCAGTTTTGTCCACTCAATGCAAACTGCATTCACCTGGGAAGAGAGAACCTCAATTGAGTAATTGCCTCCATCAAATTGGCCTGTAGGTATGTCTGTGAGGCATATTTTGGATTAAATATTGATGTGGGAGAGCCCAGTTCACTGCTGGCCATGCCATGCTCCAGTTCTGAATTGTATAACAAAGCTATCTGAGCAAGCCAGTAAGCAGCACTCCTCCATGGTCTCTGTTTCTATCCTTGCCTCCAAGTTACTTCCTTGAGTTCTTACATTTGATTTCTCTTGATGATGGACTCTATCTGTAAGCCAAACAAACCTGTTCATCCCCAAGTTGGTTTTGGTCAATGTTTTATCATAGCAATAGAAACCAAACTAGAACTTATAATGCACACACATACACACCAATTAAAAATGAAGATACTGTCATTAGTCATCAGGGAAAACCAAATTAAAGCCATAATATTTTACAATATTATGTAAATATTAGGCCTTTTAAATAGAAAAGAAAAACACAAACCAATCTTGACAACAACAAAAGTGGGAAGAACGTGCATTACTTTAACTTCAACCAAAGAGGAGAGAACGTGTGTTATTCCGACTTCTCCATGCTATTGGTGGTACAACAGCTTTTGAAGAAATGTCTGAATGTTTGTTTGAAATCAAGCAAATATTTACTATATGACCCAACAATTCTATTCCTAAATACATAGCCAAGATCTGTGAAAGTATTTCTAGAGACTTACGCAGAAGTGTTCACAGCAACTTTGATTGGCAAATAAACTGAGCAGTAGTCACACACACACAGTCGAGTGGACCCCTACTCAGCATCATGAAGAAGCAAAAGCTGATAGACATGGTAGTATGGACCAATCTTTTAAACATGATGTTGGGTGAAGGAAGACACGGGAAAAAGAATAGAGCCTGACTGCATCAGTATGAAATGCTAAAAAGACAAAACTAACCAGTGATGGGAAAGAATAATGCCTGACTGCATCAGTATGAAATGCTAAAAAGACAAAACTAACCAGTGATGGGAAAGAATGGGTAGTAGTTGCCACTGAAGTTGTTGGGACAAGAGAATGGATACAAGAAAACTTCCTGGAATGTGTAATATTATATATAATATATAATAGCAATATGGTTTTTTTTTTTTTTTGCTGAGCATTTGTGTTATATAGAAGCTTCCATTTTTCCAGAGCCCATGAATGCACTAAAGGTGCATGTCTAAGTTTAAACTTAACTCAGTAAGATAAAATGTGTCTGACCAAATACCAAACTCTAGTTGATGATATACTTACTAAAACCTCTATGGATATTGAGGATAAATGTTCAGTATTTCCTCTGAAATATAGGCAAAAAATAATACAAAGTGCCGACTGAATCTAGGTGTGGCTACGTGCATAGATGTGGGCTAAATGGACAGAAAGTAAAAGGAAGGCGGACTGAAAGTATAGGCTGTTGAAGTTTTCATCTTCTCTTGATATCTACAAATCCTTGGAATAAAATGCTGAGGGTGTGGGGAGCAATCTACTATTTAGGAAAAAGGAAAAATGAAGAGCAAACAAAAAGGAGGAAGCTGATGTAAGAAAACCACAGATACAGATCTGAGTTGGGGAGGGGAACGAAAAGAGAGAAGGAAAGGGAAGGCGGGAGATCTGGTTCATGGTGGGCAATATTCATGTGACTTTAAGTTCTTGTTTCCATGGAGTTTTTATAAATATTTTGTATGGTATTGTGAGAAAACATTATTTTTAGAGTGATGGCCTCATTGTGTTCTAGTTGAGGACATGGGGAGATCTGATGACCATGCCAAAGGTCAGTAACTGCCCAGCTCACCAAAATGTGCAGCAGTGTTAAATACCAGCTTGTCTCCTGAGAGAGGTCTGTCTGGGTTGCCCAGGCTGACCTCAAACACAAGCCTCTTGACTCAGTTTCCCAAGTAACTGGTAAGGGTGAACTGCAGCCCTAGCTTTTAGTGTCTAGGTTTTAGTAAATCATCAACAGGAAGAGGCTTCTTGAAGAGGAGATCCAGGCTCTTTGAATACACTGCCTTGTTAAACAGGAGGTGAGTTCGCGTCCCTCACACAGGAAAGACAGGAGATAGTGCTCTGAGATAGCATGCTGGTTCCATTCACCACACAGCCTGGCAAAATGGAGTGCAGCTCCCAGATTCTACAATAGACAAAATGGCTGCTCGATAACTTAGCCAGGAAAAACAGAAAGATGGGATCCAGAGCTAGGAAGAGCATTAAAGATGGGATCCAGAGCTAGGAAGAGCATTAAAGATGGGATCCAGAGCATTAAAGATGGGATCCAGAGCAAGGAAGAGCATTAAAAGTTCTCGAAGAAATAGATTCTCACTTACGTCATCTACCTCAATGTAT
The DNA here is from genome assembly GCA_004026605.1 of Ondatra zibethicus. NCBI lineage: Eukaryota > Metazoa > Chordata > Mammalia > Rodentia > Cricetidae > Ondatra > Ondatra zibethicus. Next base: position 24,073 of record PVIU01014307.1, read on the forward strand.
CTTGCTAAAGTCGTTCCTCTCTGAGCATGTACCATATGTTAGACACCACAGGGAAAGATAAGAATAGCTATTTTATACCACATTTTCACAATTCTAAGATGCATAATGATTTTTTGCACATTTTGGCTTCTCTGAGATTAAATAGTTCTTACGATTAATGGCATGTAATAATTAAGATTTTAATGGCGTGGAAATAATTGTTTCCTAAAGTCATTCTGGTCTTAGAGTTACTAAATTACAGTATCTGGTGCTTCATGGTGCAGTGTTTTCTTATTTTAACTCAACGACATCACATTTTGGTGAGTTGGGCAGTTTCTGAGATGTGGCATGCTCAACAGATCTCCCCCAGATCCTCAGCTGGAATATGATGGCATCATCACCCTATTCCAAGAATATTGTTTTCTCACAGTATCACACAAAATATTTATAGAGTAAAAACGCCATGGAAACAAGGACTTGGTCTTATTCACTTCTAAAGCATGAGAGTATAAAGTATTTCTTGGCAAAGAGTAGATATTTAACAAATATTTATTGAATAAATGTATTCATTGAATGAGAGGTCAGAGAAGGAGAGAGAGAGAGAGAGAATCCTGTGGGCTGTGTGGGTTGGGAGCTTTATACAGAGGGTGGCTATCTTGCCTTCTTTCTATGTTTATAATGTCTCATAAATCACTCAAACCATCCACCCCACAAAGCCTTCTTTGGGTCAAGCCAAATGCATCTGGTCCCCAGCATATTGCAAAGCATACTGGTTTCTACATCAGCTGAACTAGATTTATATCCCTTCTGATTTTAACCATCTGCCACATAAAACTTTTGGGAGAGAATAAGTTTTCTTAGTCTCAATCTTTGTCTATCTGCAAAATTAGGACTAATAGAACCTTTAGATGTAACTGTGTGCCTTAAATGGATACCAGCTATAGTGGAGGAGCCCAGCTCGCAGCAGAGGCTGGACAATGTTTCTCTTCCCTTCACCCTACTCCACTTCAGCTTGATAGCACTTCAGTTTAGTTTACCTTGTCCCCTAAGATATTGTGAATTTGATTTATAACCAGTTCTCCAAAGCTCAAGAGAGTGCTTGACACATTTACAGTGTCCTTAGATATTTCTCAGAGTTCAATTATTCATTATTTCATCATAAATACCTACTATGTGCTGCTATAGACTACAGCTCATTCTAACCACATGGTGTACCATGATTCGTATTAACAGAACTTGAAAACTCCCTACACCTGGGCTGAGGATACAGCTCACTGGCAGAGAAACTGCCTAGCACATACAAGACCCTGAATTTGATCCTCAGCACTGTAAGAAAAATAAATCCTTGTTTTTATGGTGGGAAGGTAAGCAGATGGACAATACACAGATAAGTAATGTACAGTGGTAATGGCTATGGAATAATAAATAAATAATAATAATAAATAAAATAATAAAACAAATGGGGTAGGACACATGGGGAATGGGTAGGGGTGATTTGTTGCAATATTAATTTAAATGTAGTGATAGTTGAGGAGAAATACAAAGAAATAATGGAAATCTGGTAATTTAGGAACATTTAAAGAGAAATTTAAATATTTATAGGGAAAAATGAAAGAAAGTAGCTAGGACATTCCAGAAGGTGGGAATATTTGACCAAGAGCAAATGAAGCAGAGTGCTTGGATGGATAATAGCAAATGGACCATCTACTAAGAGAGTCAGTCCTTAGATAATAGGACAATAATTTACATTTTACCTTAGGTACAATACTGAATCACTGAAGGCTTTTAAGCAAGATGGTGTCGCTGGAAGCTACCTGATAAAACAGCCTTTTCTGGGTGTGTTAAAAAGGACAGTGGTTTCATTTAAAAACCTAGAATTTGGCATCACAATGCACACCCAAGAAGAATCTGCTTGGCAAACAGCAGGAAACATAGTCCTTAGGTTAAGAGAGAAAAGCCTGGGATTTGGGGTACCGCCCAAACAAACCCTGACAGTAGGTTCCAACGACCTCCCAACGTCACAGCAAGCGGACCTTGTTACGGTTTCACTTCTGATTCAAGAGCATCTCTCTCTGGAATGTCTTACGCTTAGGCCAACACTAGATAACCAGAGTCATCAGTAGTAAGAATGGTCTGCAGGACCTGAGAAGGAGACATGCCAGCTAGTTAGGACCACGAAGAGGAGAAAACAAAGGACCTTGGAAAGCTCAGATTGACCAGGAATCTGCGAGAACATCTATCATACCAGATGTGAAGGGATTTGGGTTAAAAGCGTGCTAGGTAAAATTATCTAGACATTTTTCCTAAAGCTGCATGCCTATAATTAGTCATATCTAAAAAAAAAAAAACAAAACATAACCCCCTCACATTTGACTTCTCAATCTAACACTGACTGGAAACATTAAAAGAAATTAAAAGAAAGAAAAGAAACAAAACGAAGCCTACTGCTTTACATTTGGAATGATTTCTCATTTAACCTTCAGCAAGCAGGAAGAGAGGTGTGGGAGGGCTGCTGAAGCAAGGAGTGGAGTTTATACATCGCAGGAGAGAAGGCCCAGGAAGCAGCTGCATCTTTACGTAAGATTCTCATCCTGCTGTCGTGCTGTTTGACAGTGGGAATCTACCACTGAGAAAGGGAAAAAAAATGCTGAAATAAACTTGGTTCTTCCTGACTAAAGTTAATGGTTGTCATTTTGCCTGAGATCTTCCAGGTGTGTTATGTGCCTATAGTTAGCTCCAGGCTCTTCGGGAGGAGAGCGTCTAGAGAAATGCACAAAGGGTTGGCTTATTTCACTTGAAATGTATCATCCTAGTCCAGAGATCTTCAAATATTTTGCTTATATAATCCCCCAAAGAAAATTTTCAGTTATGTAACTCCACATATTTTCAGTTGCCATATGAAAATTTCTATCATAAGGTAAAATAAGATGATTGATCACAACTAGAATAAGTATTTCATGATGCTAGGTGACAAAACAGGTCTTCACTCCTCAGGTAATAAAGGACCCCAAATCTGAAAGGCTTCAGAGAAACATTTTCTGAGCCTTCTCTGTTCAAAGTTTCTCGACATTTGTATTTGTTCTCAAGAACATTCCCATTCACCTGAAGAGAATCAGCATTGTATCTGCTTTCCAGGTGGACGAAATCCAGCCTTCCTCCCACAAAGGCCACCAAATGGGTGTGACCCAATCATTGTTAATAAAGAGATAATGTCTTCACTAACTGTAGTGGTTTTAATGAGAATGGCCTCCATATGTGTATCACTGGGCATAGACTTGGAGGTTTCAAAAACCTATGCCAGGCCCAGTCTCTCTCTCTCTCTCTCTCTCTCTCTCTCTCTCTCTCTCTCTCTCTCTCCCTCTGCCTGTTGCTTGTGGGTCAGATGTAAGCTTTCAACTTTTTGCTCCAGAGCCATGCCTATATGCCTGCTGCCATGCGCCCTGCCATGATGGTCATCGACTCTACTAACCTCTGGAGCCATGAGCCCCTAATAAACACTTTCTTTCATAAGTTGCCTTCATCATGGTGTCTCTTCATAGCAATATAAAGTAACAAAGGCATTAACCCAGTTTCTTTGTTTCTTAGATCTATATGCATTTATAAAACTGAAAGAAATTCCTTGAATTTCTGTTTAAGTTCAGTAGAAATAACACAGCCACACCTAACAAAACATTCAATCCATATTAAAATGTCTCACAAGGCTGTAAATGCCCTTTATGGCCAGTTTTAATAACCCAGGTGCCAACTCAAGGTTATACACTGCACCTGGCTATTAATTTCTTTTCACTAGAACATGCATTCTTTTTGTTTGTTTGTTTGTTTGTTTGTTTGTTTGTTTGTTTGAGACAAGGTTTCCAGCCCTGGCTGTCCTAGAACTTGTTTTGTAGACCAGGCTGTTCTCAAACTCACAGAGATCCTCCATCCTTTACCTCCCAAGTGCTAGGATTAAAGGCGTGTGCCACCACCGCCCGGCTCAAACATGCATTTTTAATGGAAGTTATGTTGTCCCCAAGGGAACAAAAACTGATTCTTGGGGAATGAAGAAAATTATTCCTTCTTGTGTACAGCACAAATATACATATAGTATGTAAACATCTGTGTAGGACTCCCATAGTGTTTTCATAATAGGGAAATGGTTGGGGAAAAAATGCCTGAAAATAATCCCCCCCCACACACACATAAATAAACAGTGGGGAGTAAACAGTGGAAGAATGAAAGAACAGAAGTCTCTCTCATGACACTGGTGAACTGATAAGTCCCCGCCTTCAGTTTGTGCATTCCTTTGCTTTCTACGTGTGGTCACAGGCAATAACTGGGTAAGGCTGACTCCACGGGTCATTTCCACCCAACGTGGGAACTTCTAAGAGGAGCCTTGGCTCTGGAGCTCCTTCACCGTCTGAGGAACACTTGTAGGGTCTGCACTGTGATCTGATTCTCACTCTCTCTCTCATTCTGTGCTTATTGATCCCCAGTACAATGTTTGCATTGCTAGCTCTCAGTATCTTTCTCCCACAGAACAAAGCTGGTATTGTGAAGGCCAATGCAGGCTCACAGGCAGGTTTTAGTAAGAAGTAGACAGGAAGCTAATGATTTGGAAAATGACCCCCTTAAAGTTACAGAAAAGTCTTCCCCTTCCAAAGGTATAAGGAGCCACTCAAGGTTCAATGAGAGAAGTAGAAGGTTAAAAACAAATTTATTTTATTTAAAATTTATTTCATATGCGATTTAACATAAGAGCTTGATCTTGCTCAACTCGGAGAGCTGGTCACAGCCGATTCCATCTATGTCAGTGCTGACCTTGAAATCCTCAGAGAAGGTATTTGAGAAATAAAGATGGCGGTGAGAGTGAAAAGTCAAAGCAAGGAGCTCAGAGGGAGAGACCAGAATCTACATTATCTTTCTGCCCCGAGCCTACAGCTTCTAGAATCTGGTACTTTTTGGAAATGCTGGAGTTCATTCGAGTGCCTAATGCATCTCTTATGGGAGACAGAGAGGATAGAGGCTACCATTCCACTATAGGGTGGAGAGGGTAGACAGGTAACAGCATAAATGGACTCCAAGAATACACGTGGCATGCACCAACTCCCAAGAGTACAGAGAAGGCAGCTCGTTCTTTGCTTTAACTGTCAAGATCTCACATGTGAAAGGTCCCATATGAAGCCCATTCCAACCCACAGGCATACAAAGAGGGGAGAGCTGGAGGCCATAACTTCAGCTGAGCTCAGCTGATACTCAGATCCACCAGGTAAGGAGTCCTTAACCTCTGATTAAGGGCCACTGACTGCATGAACAACAAAGGGCCAGAGATCCTTCTGAAAGTCATGCTTCGGAGTTAGGGATAAAATGTATAGCTTTGTTAAATATCATAAAAGTTCATTAAGCCTAAAATTCCATCAGTTGGGAAAAAATGACTTCTTTACTTCAGAGCTTTGGCAATGAATGAACTAGGGGTGGAGAAGAGGAAGCTCAAATCCTCCAGACCTAGGTGGGTGAGAGTGGCCATTAACCTCTCTAATACTCAGTTTATTCATCCACTAGAAGGGCTGACAATAACTACTGTGCAGAATTCTGTGAAGATTATATTATAATAGCACACACGAAGTTAAAGTATTCAGTGTCAGCATATCATAATGCTATCAGAGATGTTTTATAGCTTCTCAGTTTAATAAAATCGTGCTGAGACCATAGATTCACAGAATGTTTCTGGACAATCACACCAGGCAAAGACTGGTTAAGCTAGAGGTTGGGGTTTTCAGAACCATCAGCTCAAGTCCCCTAAAACCAGAGTGACCCCACGTCCTTGAGAATGAGTGGGGCACAAATCTGATCGCCCTAATTGCTTAGCTTCCAATTGATCCCAATAATTGCTTAGCTTCCAATTGATCCCAATTGTCGCTGAAGGCAGGAGACAGTAGCCAATGAGAAATTACGTTCCACTGCTATTGAAATTCATTGTTTCCTGAAGGCAAGTTCCTCTTTTATGGTTCTTCATGCCTGAAAGAGCTGAACTGACCTGGGAATCATGAGAGTAAATAAAGTTGTGAAGAGTAGAGAAAGGTCATTTTATTCTCTATCCTAATGTAATTTTTTTTTCTACCCTCTGCTTTCTTCCACTAATATATAACTTAAGGATCACAAATAATGTTTATGGTCAGAATGCTCCTGGCCTTGAATGAATTAAAGCTGCGCTTTTGACAAATACAAACCCAAGCCTGTCTAGCTGTAAACAAACAGATACACAAAATAGAAGGATAGAAAGAGAGAAGATGGGAAAGCAGGAAGGAAAAGGGGAAGAAGGAAGAGATGGGTGGGGAGGAGAGTAGTGATTTGTTCTTTACTTGACTCAGCAATGCGTATTCTGGAGAAAATGGACTCTGGATTTTATGGGGCCTTAGCAATACAACCTCTAGGTTCTCTCTCTATAGCCCAGACCGTCTTCAAGCTCACAATCCTCCTGTCTCATCCTCCTCAGTGTTAGGATTATAGGCATGTACCGCCATGCCTGACCAAGTCTGAAATATGGAGCCTGGATTTTTGTCCCTGCAGAATATGACCTCTTCTAACTGTATATACTCAATAAACAAGTAATCAAGCAGTGCTTTTCTATCCACTGGCCCACTCCTAGCTCGCAGCACTTTCTACTACTCTTCCCGTTGTCTGCAAACCTCCGCTGACTCCCTCAGTCCTCATGCTTTAAAGAAAGGCTGATGATGCTCCTGTCGCTGGCTTCTGTGAAGTACAATGGTGGCATGCCTGAAATGTAAGCACACAGTGTGCCTGTGATACTCCAGTGCTTCCCATATTCTGTGTTGCTCTAAAGAGATCATATAGCACATTTCTTTGCCACACAAGTCTATCAAGTTTTTTTTTTTTTAGAATATTTGAATGAGCAACAGAACTACTTTTAAAACAAAAATAGTGCTTACACTAGTTCAAGATAAAACACTTCTCCCCTGAATGGTTTAAGATAGTATCCGAGCGGCGTCTGCTGTTTCAGTCTTTAACAAAGGGTCTTTTTTACACGGCAGCAACAGCTGGGGAAGAAAAGAGAGCGAAAGAAGCTGGCTCTGTCGTCCTCATCTACCATCCATAATGATCTTTTCACGAGGACAGCCGACACAGAGGAGAGGAAAGAGCATTCTTGACTTAGGACTGGAAGAGCAGTCCCCTCCCCAGCATTTTGGATTTAGGACTAGAAAAGCACCTCCCTCCAGCATTTTTGACTTCAGACTGGAAAAAGAGGCTCGCCCCCCAGCATTCTTGACTTAGGACTGGAAGAGCAACCACCACCCCCCAGCATTCTTGACTTAGGATTGGAAGAGCACCCCCCCACAGCCGCCCATGTCTGGTTCAGATATGCAGAGTGACTTTCTCAGGGCTGTGCCTCTTGTGAATTATGAGTCTCTCTTTTCCCCCGCCCGGCTTCATATTAAAGACAAGATGCAGCTGTCAGGGCCTCCAGAGATTTCCTAGCAGTCTACTGTAATGAAATAAAATACCATGTTAGGCTAGCTAGTCCTTTCTTCACATGGATTGTGTTATCTCGAGGCCAGGACAAAAGATCCCAGGCCTTGCTTCTCTTGAGATTTGTGCCATGATCTATATACAACCCTCATGGTTTTTTTTTTTAATGTGTTCCCTGATGGTTTATTTTTGAGACTGGGTCTCACCATGTATACTAGGCTGGTCTTTAACTCATTATGTAGGCAGAGCTAGCCTGGAACTCATAACCTTCCAGTATCAACCTCCCCAGTGCTGGGATTACTGGCATGCACTATCATGTCTGTCCCTTTAAGATAATAATAGTTATCTTCCAGAAAAACTGGATATATGTTTGTCTGCTCCATAAGTATTCCTTCTCCTTGGAATTCTGTCATGGAGAATGACAACTATTTTATTTCCAACTGGAGAGAGGTTGGGGACCCTAGTGCTCTAGCCGGTTCAGTACATTGGTAGCTTGGGAGCTTCCACTTTCACCTTTTGTATCATTACTGGTAGAGGACCACATTACATCCGTGGGCTGGTGGAACTGCTTCTGCTGTTGCAGGCTCAGCTCGATCCACATCAGAGAAGAATGGACCTGGCTGAAGTAGAACTGTAACACTGCATGAATAGCTGAAGTAGTAAAATGTTGAGCAGGTGTCAAACTGGGGTTGCTCTCTAGGTTAAAGTGTAGGAGAGGTTTGCTGTAATTCAATATGGAATGTTCTAATGACTTGTCCTTCATGTCAGTTCTACCAGGAGGATGCAGAAACCTCAGTAGGTGAAGAGTATGGGGAGGAAGGTGATGGTTGGGGCTGTACCCTTGGAGGGACTATTGAGACTATAGCCCTCTTCTCTCTATTTCCATGCTGCCATGGCATGAGCAGACCTTTTACCTTGCATGCCCCCAACCATGATATTTTCCCTATCACAGACCCCAAGTCACAGTCTCAAGTGACCCTGGACCAAAATTCCTGAAACCACAAACCAGAATAAATCTTTAGTCCTTTACATTGTCTATCTCAGGATTTTGGCACCACGACAGAGAGCTAACTAACAGAGAGTGAATTAAAGCAAACAAGATGCTGCATCCTCACATCTGGAGTTCAATCTTTGGACATACCCCATTTAGAAATCTTTGCTAGAATACAATCGTCAGTTGCTAAGAATCAAATTATTTCTGAACTGATGACTTGGGGGATGTATAAGAGACAAGGGCCTAATTCGTGATACAAATATAAAATTATATGTTCATTCATATATTTGAGTCTCCCCAAGCAAAATCTTGGTGTGGGAGAATTGTCTGTATTCTGTCAATCATGATTTAAATAAACGCTGATTGGCTATTAGCCAGGCAGGAAGTATAGGCGGGAAAACCAGATAGGAAGTAGAGGTGAGGCAAGGAGAACAGGAGTATTTCTGGGAAGAAAAAAGTTGGTTCCCACTCCTGCCCAGACCACCGAAGTAGCAGGATGTGACCTGCCACGCTGAGAAAGGTACTGAGCCATGTGGCTAACATAGATAAGGATAATGGGTTAATATAAGCTACAAGAGCTAATAAGAAGCCTGAGCTAATGGGCCAATCAGTTTGTAACTTATGGAGACTCTCTGCGTGATTTTATTTGGGAATTACCAGCTGTGGGAACTGGGCAGGACAGAAACCCCAAGCAGGCCCATCATGTTACAAAATCTGAAGCAATAGAATTTATCAACTGAGGGTTGAAGGTTTTTCTTCCTTTTCTTTTTATTTTGATTTGTCAATTATCAGGGAACACATGCTTTTAATAAATACAGTAGAGTTAAAATAGTTCATTGAATATATCTATGTCCATTTTAAAGAAAATAATTAAAAAGGAAGTGACAAAATGCAACAAATTATTAATTATATCCTGAACAACTTCCTTATTTTTAATTATGGTACTTTCCAGTATCAAATATGTTCTTCAAATTCTCCGAGGTTTCTGTGAGCTAGGAAACCAATCCTGTCACAATTTGCTTTGGTCCTCACAAAGATAGTATTACATAAGTATTCTTTTAATATCTTTGACAAATAAGGAAACAGAGACCTAAAGAGGAAAGTGACCTACTTTGAATGAGAAAGCTTGAATATGAAGATTTAAAATCAAGCCCAGCCAAGCTTGGTGGTGCTTGAGGCGTGACGCTGGCAAACTCTATGCCAACTTGGGCTACAAGTGTAAGGAGAGGTCCTGCCTTGCTCTACTCCCACCCTGCCCCCAAATCATGTCTCTGAATCCTGGACAAGGTATCTTCAAGTCTTTCTCTGGCTCTTGTCACTTCCTCTCTTCTCTCTACTCTTCCCTCCCTGTCCTTCCGTCTTTCCCTTCTCTTCTCCCTTCCCCTTCTTCCTTCTTCCTCCTCTTCTTCTCCCTTTCCCTTCCTTTCTTCTTTCCCTCTCTCTCTCTTTCCCTTCCTCTTTCCTTCTTTCCCTCCTCCTCTCTCTCTCCCCCCTCTCTTTCTCCATCTTTCTCTCTTTCTCTCTCTCACACCCTTCCTCCCCCTTCTCTCTTTTCTGTACCAGACATATTTATCTATGTATATTTCCTGCATATTCTCTAAGGCTTCCATGAACCAGTAAACTTCCATTGCCAGAGAGCCTTGCCAGTCCCACACTGCCAGGATAAGCAGCATGACAGGTCATGCTACCAGGCAACTATGAGGTCATTACCAGCTACTAAACTCAAACCCAAACTTAGACTGTTCAGGCTGGAGCTGTTCTTGCATTTTGTTACTTGGATGTATGAATGGCAATCATTAACTGAAAAAGCAATGTTGAAATGATTGTGACTTTGGCCAACTAGTTTGTATAAAAGTGCTATTGATGTAAACAATTTGCATCAGAGATTTGCTTTGATGCTTTTGTAGAAGCACTCTTCACATTCCAAGCATTATTCAGGTCACAGTTATACTTTCTCCTTGATTTAGCACAGGCATATATACTTCTAATCACTAATACTCTTGGCTCTATAAACACACTGCTCCATGGTTTTGCATACATTATCTTCTTGGCTTATAGGAACCAGACAGCAGCCCAACGGTCATACAAGTCACTGGCAGAGCCAGCTCTCCAGTATAGGTTGACCCTATGTCAGTTCTAATTCTGAGTCTCCTGTGGCATCCTTACAGAAAATAAAAAGAAATGGCTCTGTGAAGGAATGTGGAATCCAGTAGCAGATTATTTTAAATATTCACAGATGAATTAATAAAAAGCAGAGTAAAGCCTTACATTTCTCTTTCCAGCCAACAGATAAGGGATTGTAATGATTTCTAAAAATAAATAGACCGTTAATTTGTGTGCAATGTTGTTTTTTTTTAAAAGAACTTGAAAAAGAGGAAAGCACAGAGCATGCTCTGAGACGGGCAGCCTTCCAACATCAGAACTTCTTCTGTGGAATAGCAGAGCCAGAAGTTGGGGTGGGGTGTCCAGAAAGTTAGACGCTGGGATAGATTTAAAACTTGTACGTGCATCTGGAGATAAAGGGGTCAGAAGGGCCAAGGGAAGATTAGTGCTAATGACCCACAGGACTAGAAGATAGGAGGCTGCTTCTATCAGGGTAGCACAGACAGTAAGGATTCAAGAATTAACTACTAGCATGGTAAGGCCCCCAAAGACCAAGACCTTTTGGAGGGTTTATTTATTTTGCAATAAGTAATTTACTTCATAAACCATAGTTTTCAGGACAGCACATGTTGTATTAACTTATGACCATTACTGGGTTGAGAGAAAAAAGAAAAAGAAAAAAATCTTGCAAGTTTTTTTTTCTGTATTTGTGACTTTGTGAGAGAAATCAATGCCAAGAGTCATTTTTCTGAAAGGTGGGATCACTATATCAATTGCACAATTTCAACGGTTTCTAAAGGACCTCACAGTCCAGTTACTCTGGTGATAGACTGGCCTTCCCCTCCAAAACCACCTTTCATAAATGTCTGTGCATCTTTACCTTTAAGTGGATTTAAAAATGTTGGAGGGTACAGCTATGGAGTTCAGTAGGTTGGTGGAAGATAGGCAAGACCCTCCAGCCACCAGCACTTTGTCATCAGGTGGTTCTCCCAAAATAAGGAATGCATTCTGACATGAGCTGCTTGCAGTCTCATGGAATGCTAAAAGCGACATGCAAAGAGATCCCAGAAAAAGTAGCTCATTTGTGTCACATGTACCCTTTAATGGTTATCAGATTTCAACTATCTTTTCCCCAAAAAAATCTTGTGGGAACTTGCAGTGTACTAGCAGAAATTAGTATGGAAGAGCCAAACACTGGCAAGTCCAAAAAGAGTTTTTTTTTTTTTAAAAAAAGGAAAGAATCTTGACTTTGAAAAGTATTTACATACATTCCAGAGCATTCCAAGAACATAAAGAATAAACTCAGCAGAGAAAGGCATTCCGTGCTCCAGATTTCATCTTTGAAACTGGGATTTGTGTGGAAGAAATACATTCTGTTTCTGCTATATGGAGAGAAACAAAACAGAAGTCAAAGGCTCAAATGAAGGGTTCTTGGAAAATTCGTGAGAGAGAAGGGCAGACACCAAGGAGAAACTTTGCAGAAGGACATGCTTTGCAATTTGAGCATTTTTGAGCTTGCAGTGGAATTTTAAAGCCATCCAGAAACAACAGATGCTTGAACCCAAATGCTTCAACTTCTAGAAGCCAAAATCAAGCCTCTGAAGAGAAATGTTGAGCTATAACATAGAAAGAGTGAATTCAGGCACTCTTCTCCAGGCAATTGGGTCTGACACTTCACTCCCTGGCCGGCCAGCCTGCCTCTAATTCTGTGACCTGCTGGCCCGCCCTCTCAGCAGTGCTCATCTATATTCTAAGTGATAAAAGTTTCTGACAAATGGGAATATTAATAACTCAAATCCAAATCTTTCTTCTAGGTTTGACTTCAGTCTCCTCTCTTCTTGTTTACCCTTCCTCTTGACTGCATTGAGAGGTCAGCAGGAAGACTCCTCTGAGGATTATTAATTCCCAGAATTTTATATATAGAAATGCTTCACAGATTATGGCTACATGTGCCAGAATTACCTAGCTAATTGAATTTCCATAAGCAGCCAAGCTAGAAACTGTGAGAATGCAACCAAAACCCAACTAATACCAACTCCCACCGGCAACTGATAAGCAAAGTCCACCTTGCAAGTTTGTTTTTCCTGAGTAAATGCTATAGGTAATGGATACATGTCAAATCTGCTTTGATTTAAAATAACATATTTTTATTATAAAACCAGATAATTATTATTTTATTAGACTGTCCGACCAACTCTGTCCTTTTATGTCTATTTAAAATGAGCGCTACGTAGACTATTGGTTTACTCAACTCTATTCGACTTCCAGAGAAATTTCTTGTATACCTATTTACCAAATAAACTTCTCAGCAAGGTAACAAGGTTTATTTACTTCCAGAAAGATAATTGAAATAAAGATGTGTCATATTTTGCCAGAGAAATACTGTCAAATAGCATCTTTGGGAGAAAGCGGCAGTGTGGTTACAGTTTTAAAAGGCAGCAAGGAACTCAAATTGCAACTGCATTTTAAAAATAGACAAGCAGCTAGGATTACAATTTAGCTCCCCAGCATGTAAGCATGGTACGTGCAGGAAGTGGGAGTGCATCTTCTAGCCTGATAAGAGTCTCTAATGCAAGACATATGGTTGCCGCTTAGCTGGCAAGCCAGGCCTAGCCAGAGGAAGAGCACATCGATTCATCTTAACCTAAAGATCAAACTGATAAATCTTGGAAGAGTTTTAAATTACTTTTGAATAAAGCTACGACATCAAGAGTGTATGGCATAGACTCAGTTCTTAAAAGATATTTTTATTTGGAAAGAAATTAAAGATTTGAAGTCATTTCCAGAAGAAAATTCATTAAGTTAGCTAGGCATTGCAAACCTATGTCATCTCAGGGCAGCCTCAGCAGGGCAGGATCGGTCCTAGAGAAAACACTGCTAATCAAGAAGGCATGCCTACTAACAACAACAACAGACACTCTTATTGTCTATAAAAAGTCAGAACTGAGCTCTCTAAGGATTTTGTGTTTCAAGAACATTTTACAATATCAATAACTATTCATAGTTCAACTTAGGACAACTAAAAATATAACAGAATGCACTTTAAGTTACTCTGATGTTTTAGGAAGAAACTGATCGTTTCTAAACTTCCAAATAAGTGTTTTAGAGAAAATAGAAAACAAAACAACTTGGTTCAGCAGTGGACACCCAATAGTACATCAGTGTATATACAGACTAATCAAATTGTTCAGTTTTCAATTCTATATCAAAGATAATGAAAAGAAGCCAATATTTGCTGGGCAGTGGTGGTGCATGCCTTTAATCCCAGCACTTGGGAGGCAGAGGCAGGTGGATCTCTGTGAGTTTGAGGTCAGCCTGATTTACAAGAGCTAGTTCCAGGACAGGCACCAAAGCTACAGAGAAACCTTGTCTTGAAAAAAAAGAATACTTTTGAATATTTTTGAATATTCAAAGCCTATCATCAAATTCAAATGGGATTCCTTAACCTGTGATACAGTTTATAACAAGAAAAGTCTGAGATATATGGGGGGAAAAGCAACAAAAAAGTAATTTTGATTTTAGCTTCTATTCTTTTACAAACAGAAGTCTAGACTATTTCTCTGGTTATTCACAGTAAGAATGAGTTTACTAATTCAACAAATATCGTTTCTTGTACATAAGGTTCTGTTGTACTTGCCAGAGATCAGGCAACGGGAAAGGTAGATGGGGTGATGGCATTCAAGCAGGATGACAGTAAAGAAGCAAGTAAAGAAAAAGAGCTCTTTGAGTCTTCAAGGGTAAGGTGTGGAGGAAGACAGAGAGGGGGGCTGTTTAAAAGGATGCTCAAGGAAAGCTTTGTATGAGATGAGACCTGAATACCTAGAAGAAACCAAATGACTCCCCCTCCCTCCCCGTCTCCCTCTCTCTATTTTCTTTCCCTTGTAGGACTCCTAAGAAGCGGGTGTGAATGCACAGGTCCCAAGGCTGAAGAAAAGCTAGCAAAGTTGGAACATGGTGACAGAGAGAGAGAGAGGAAGAAAGGAACCTGGAGGAGAAGGCATAGACCACATCAAAGAAGAGCTAGCATCCCTTGGAAGCATGGTTTGGATAAACATCCGCTCAAAGGCCCACATGTGAAGGGCTAGACCCCAGCTTGTGACACCACTGGGAGGGGTGAAACCTTTAAGTCTACTTTGGTGGTCTACACAGTCCGCAGTTGGCGGCACTGCTTGGGGAGGCTAAGGAGGGGTGGACTTGCTGAGAGGAGTATGTCAGTGGGGATGGACTTTGAGGCTTAAAGCCTTGGCCTTCTTCCAGTTCCCTCTCTGCTTTGTACTTGTGGTGGAGGATTTGAGCTCAGCTTCCTGTTCTGGCTGCCATGCGTGCCTGATACCAGCTTTCCCTGTCCTGATAGACTCTACCCCTCTGGAAACAGCAACCCAAATCATTCTATAATCTGCCTTGCCTTGGCCAGGACGTTTTATCACAGCAACAGGTAAATAGCAGATGCACCTAGGAAAGAAAGCTATGTTATTGGAGGCATGCCTTGGATGGGGATATTGGGATCCTAGCCCTTTTTCATTCCCGCTTTTACTTCCTGGCAATCAAAAGGTAAGCAGTGACCTCTGTCTGTGCTCTCACCATGATGTACTCTTTTGCTACAGGCCCAGGAGCGATGTATTTACCTATTATGGGCTGAAACTTCCCAAACGAGCCTTTAAGATGACTTTTCTCAGGTATTTTCTCACAGATGGAAAGTTGATAAGTAAGGAAAGGTCGCACTCTTTGGAAAAGATGGCCTAATCTAAAAAGATTAAATGAGTCAGGATTGTGTAACATTGGACACACACCTAATCTTCCACAATCTTTTTCACCTTTCCTTAAACATCATCTCACTTATAATTTCCTATATTCTAATATTCCCCCACTTACTTCTGTGTTCTTCCTGACCCCTGTGAAATCATCTGTTCTCTCCGGGGCTTTCCTTGGTATGTATATTTTTAATATCAATTAAACATAATTTTTTTTCTGGGCAGTGGTAGCGTAGAACTTCAATTCCAGCACTCAGGAGGCAGAGGCAGTCAGATCTCTGTGAGTTTAAGGTCAGCTTGGTCAGCAGAGTGAGTTCCAAGGCAGTCAAAGCTACACAGAGAAACCCTGTCTCAACATCCCTCCGCCAAAAAAAAAGTTTGTGGGTTGTTTTTTTTTTTTTTGGTGAATTTGTCTCCTTCACTTAAGTATAACTACATCTATAAAACCAGCAGTGTATTTTAGTGTTTTTATGCCCTCAGAGTGCATACTATTGCCTTTTATAATGGGAAGCTCAAAATAAATTACTAGGCTATTAAATTAAGGAAATTGGAAAAAGAAGGATTCTGTAATTTTCTCCCATCCTTGAAGCCATGATTTGGTTATTGACTACATTTAAAAGTTTAGTTTTGATATCATTGATAAGATATTCCTAAAGACAAATAAGTTTGCTCAATGGAGATGACAGTGATCCTTCTAAGTATTTCAGATTCATTCTTCAAATTCATTTCCTTCTTTGGGAAGTTATAACGTATTGTTCTCCTTTTGGTGGATGACGTGATAACACTTCAGTGGTGACTGCACTGCAGATATGGCTGGAGCATGTTTGTGACTCGCTGTTTAGGTTGTTTTTCCATTCCTGGGTGATGACCTCTGCTCTCCACTGAAAGGCTGATACGGTGGTGCTGCTTCTGTCTGCCAGTGAGTAAGGAGAGTGCAGGATGGCGGAGGATGCATACCACAGAACATAATTCCTACTGAACGCAGAAAATGTAACCTTGCTTGGACAATAACTTTTGAGAGTAGATTTTGCCTAGATTGAAGCACGATTAACAAAAGCTTAGAGTCAGAAATTGGGTTTCAACCTGAAGATCTGAAAAGCCAAACAGCCTCTAGGAATCTCAGAATGAGACTGTCTTTGAGAGCTGTTTCCTCCCATTTTATAGTCCTCCTTAGGGCTGGGGTTAAAGGCGTGCACCACCCGGTTTCTAAGGCAACTAGTGTGGCTACTGGGATTAAAGGTGTGTGTTACCATTACCTGGCCTGTAAGGCTGGTCTCAGATCTTCAGGAAAGCTTTATTTATTAAAATACAATTGAAATGCCACTACACTAGATGAAAATCAACCTGGCAAAATGTCAGAGTTGGACTTTCTTAGAACCGCCAGTTCCCAAATAATGAAATGGATTCTTCGTACTAATTATGAAAAGCTTGTCCTTAGCTTAGACTTGTTCCCAACTAAATTAAAACTGAAATTAACCCATTTATATGACTCTACATTCTGCCACATGGTTTGGTACCTCCTCGCAGTACAGTACACTCCCTACACGTCTGCCTGGCAAATCCCCTGCCTCCCAGATTCTTCCTCCGAGTTTCTTTCTCTCTACCCAGAAGTCCTGCCTATCCTCTACTGCCTAGCTATTGGTCATTCAGCTCTTTATTAAACCAATCAGAAGGTGCTTTGGTAGAGACACATCTCAGTGTATAAAAAGATTACCCTACTACAGTAACACATCTTGCATTTGAAAATAGGATTCAGTATGATTGTAAGCCTTAACATGGAAGTTTATGGCAAATATCTCTAAGACACTGGGCTGAAACGCTGACAAATTAATACATGCAAATCAAGAATCTTCACATACACAAATTCTTTAAAATATAAAGAAAACTACTCATAATATACAGTAATAAATATAACATATTCATCCTGACTCATTTTATGAAATTCACATATCTACTACTTGACTAAACCGGCAAAGTCTGGAGATTTTTACAATAGGCTGTTTTCCTGGCTTGAGAGAAACAGGTCCTCTCCAAAGGCATAAATCAACACACTCTTTATGAAAGACAATTTGACAACAGTGTAAGTTGTAAACAATTTCCTCTTTAAGCAACTGGTGCTGCTCTTGGGAGTTTATCTTTCACCGGCATTGTTCAAAATAGATAGTCCATGTGAAGCACTGCCAGGCTGTCATAGTTATAGTTACGTGAGATGGTTGAGAAAAGTTCCTCAAGGTTTAGTTTAAAAAAAAAGCAAATAAATAAAAAGCAGTTATAGATGAGGATGTTGGTCATAGTCTGAGTACTAACCTACCATGCACAAGATGGGGTTGTATCCCCATCACTGGGGATGAGGAATGGGTAGGAGTTGTACAAAAATTTGGCAGATCCATAAAACACTGTTTAAAATGAAGAGTGGGTATGATAATTTGTCGTTTTGATAAAAGATAAGAAAGCCAACCTGTCCTGTGCCTTAGGGCAGTAGTCCTTCATTGAACACTTCAGTGATAGATATAGAAGAGGCAAAGAATGACAAGTCAGAAGTTACTCATGAAAACAAAGCTACAGGACAGGAGCAATGGATCAGCAGTTTTCAGAGTGTGCACTGCTCTTGCAAATGACTGTATTTGATTCCCAGCACCCATGTATACTGATCCATGATTGTCTGACTCTCCACCTCCAGGGGAATTAGACACTTGTGGCCCCTATGGGCTCTTGTACATAAACACACAGATACATGCGCATATACATACACACAATCCTTAGTGGCTTAGCCTGGGGATCCTGTGACCTACTCATCATTGGACCATATGAGCTGGGAATTCTCCGTTTTGGTTACCCTGAATGTGGCCTGATATGGTAACAATGACTTTGTGTGGGCACAAGCCACTAACAACACAGACTTTTACTCTACGGAGAGAGCAAGGCCTGAATGAGGACTTCAGAATTTCAGGTTTCAGGTTTAGGGACCATTCTCACTTTGCCTTAAGGTTTACATAACTTCAGCTATTTCTCGATAATCCAGCACCAAATGAAGGAACAGACAGTAAAGTTTTCACTAGTGTAAGGTTTAGAATATTACTCTGCTCTATTAGAATTAGAGCAGAGAGGTTAAAAAACAAACAACAACAAAAGCAGGGTTTCATGAAGCCTAGGCTGACCACAAACTACATATGTAACAGAGTCTGGCCTTGAACTCCTGATCTTTCTGCCTCTGGAGACCTTCCAAATACTGGGATTATAGATGTGAGCAGAGAGTTTCATTAAAATTTTGATAAGTAGATACACAATTAAAATAGAGAGATCTCTCAGCAGTTAAGAACACATACTGCTCTTCCATTAGACCTGAGTTCGATTACTGGCAACCACATCAGCTGGCTCAAAGACATTAATAATTAATTCCAGCTTCAATGTATCCATGACTCTATCCTCTACATACACCGACATTCATGCACACAAACACATATAATTAAAAATAATAAAAATCCTGGAGTGTGGGGGCACACAACTTTAATTCCATTCGAGAGGGAGGAGCAGGCAGATCTCAGTGAGCTCGAGGCCAGCCTGGTCTACAGAGTGAGTTCAGCCAGAGCTGTTACACAAAGAAACCCTGTCTCAAAAAAAACAAAATGAATACATAAATAAAAACAAACAAATAAATAAATACCGCCTTTAATATTTTGTGTGATTTTACATAGTGTATGAGTCAAGAGGAAAATCTCTAAAAGGAGAGTTGGAGATAGGAAGAATGGAAAATAAGATCCAATCATCAGTTAATGCCATTCTGACCTGGATTTTAAAAATACAACGTAGACAAAATGAAGTTACATTAATAGACCAAGAAATTAAAGCTCTTAACAATCCTTTACGCAAATACAGAGTTATGAGTACAGCATGGAATTAGTGGGAAGTCTTTGGTCCACAGAAGAAACATGCCAACACAACATATTAGATAATGTGATAAATACAGAAATTCTATTTTTCCTTGATGGCAACGTGCACATATGAAGCAAGCTGTCTTTAGGAAACAGTTTGCTTGAGTTGCCCAGCTTAGCAGATGTCTTTGTTAGGAATGTGACAGTTATGGTCATATTTATTTCACTGAATATCAAGTGGGAGAGAGAGATGCCAACCTCATCAACAGCTCGTGATTAATCCCATCAAGCAAGATGCTTGCATGCTCGACTCTCTGCTGCTTGTTCTGGAAATTATCATAAGATGGCATACCTGACTGACTCCAAACTGAATCTAGTTCAGAGTTACTATCAACGATCACGCAAACTATGTAGACTACATAGGGAAAAGGGAATTACTGTTCCTTTGGCGTTCCTGCATAATAATGCACCATGCATTTACTCTGCACCAAATTATGAGTAAGTACTCTGCAGTCATTATCTCTTACAATTATAGTCAGAGATTCTCCCTGATAACTACACATATCCTCTCACCTGTGCTGTCTTCCTTTCAACATTTTATTACTTGTTATATCATTTCATGACTGTTTTGCTATGATGAGTACTATGAATTTTTATCCACTGAATAATTCTTACTATAGAAAGTCTGTGATGAATGAAAAATTAATTCATAATAAATATCAAATTACTGCTAAAAACAAATTTAAAAAATTACTACCCGAAGAAAGTGAAATTTGATCCTTAGTTATTTGAATTAAAAAGAGGCCACCCTTAACAGGGCCTTCAACAGTTTAGTAAGCAATTAAGTGCCCACTGTGGACATGCCTTACATCATCAAGTTATACACCAAAATGAATTCGATCCTGCTTCTCTCTTCCAAGTCTTTGCTCTAATGGAGAAGATAAACAGTCATTTTTGTGTAAAGACAGATTTAAGTATTTTCTGTGTTCTAGGTATTAACTCAATTTAATAATGTGGGGTGTCTCTTTTTCTGATGCTGATAAGGAGAAAGCTTTTTGGTGGAGAATAATTTGAAACTGGCTTCAAAATTCCCTAGCCCTATGAGTGTTTGAGGGCCCAAATCTGATCTTCCTTGAGCTCTGAAAAAACTAATTTGAGAGGAAGCCAGTAGTTAAAGAAAACATGATTGAGTATAGGGTATGTTTAGGGACTTGTCACAGACCAAAATTGGAATGGGAAGTAAGATTAGAGAGATGAAGTTGAACACACAGTATCTGTGGCTACCTGAGCAAACCCAAGTACGTCAAAGTAATAGGGGAACAAGTGGAGAAGAAAAAGGAGGTCCGCGTAAGTGGGAAAGGGATTAAAAATGGATATGCATTGCGTATATGTGTGAAATTGTCAAAAATGAAACAAAATGCTGAAAAAGGAGTTAAGAGGCTTCTGAGGAAGGGTAGAGAACAGGGAAGATTGGTTTGAGTGTTAATATTAAAAGAATACAGTGTTGAATTCATTAGCAAAGATAAAAAACAACACAGGACTAAAGAGATGGTGCATTCAGTTTAGATTAGAGTTCAAAGTGTCTGCACTCCATGAGCATGAGATGATCAGCATTTAGTAAGAAATAAGGGCACGATTAGGGGAAGACAGATGAGAGCTACCAAGCTGGGAGTCATCCTTACAGGTACATAGGTAGACAGATCAGTCGGAAGATAGATGAAATAATGAAGAGGCTATTGGGAGTTAAAAGAAAACAGCTGAACAATGAATCTCTAGATATATTACATTTAGAGAGTATGGGTGTGGCTATTTAGAGGGGGTTGTTTCGTGTCTGTTTTTTTGTTTGGTTTGGTTCGTAGGCAGAAAAAGAATCTTGAAAGAAAGCTAATTGGAAGCAGTCAATAGCACAGGAGAATCAGAAGAACATTAACATGGACACCAGTGGAAGACAAGAGTTTTCATAAGGAAAGTGTGGTTATTGTTGTAAGTTGATCAGATGAGCTTAGAAGCTTTTAGCTCTGAGAACGTTAATAGACTAGTGATGCTGAGGATCAAGTGGGAGCAGAAATCAAAGTGGATTAAAACTGTAGGTGAAGGAGACAAATATGCCATGAGCAGAATTATCATGCAGGAGTTTTTCTCCTTCAGGTAGGAGAGCAAAGGGCGGCAGCTGTCAAAGGAGGGATGCCAAGGGAGGAAGGCTCAGAAAATACACAGAAAGTAGGTAATGATAGGGCCATGTGAAGAAGTCTGTGAAAGGGAAAGAGAAAAAAAGGTCAGTGTATATAATAATAGAGTTGCTATACTTGTCTCTAAAATAAAAAAAAACTTACTTATTTTTTAAATTTTAGAAAAATGTGGCTCTGTTCCAGTCTGTGGTAAAACTACAGAGAAGGTAAAGAGGATGGATGATAATCTGGGCACGATTAAATAAATGAGTAATTAGATCACATGACCTCTAGTATCTTCTAAAACAGGCAGCAAACATGATGAGTGCAGAAATTTAGTGAGACTACAGAGGACTTAAATAACAGGTACTATTATTTTAAGAGTAAATTAGTGAGAAGTCAGAACAGGGGTGCCCAGTGTTGCTGAGTTCCCCAGTTAAGTGAGCAGCAGGCATTTTAGATCATCCAAATAACCTATGATGTTATATGTTCCAAAAATGTTCAGGTGCTTGGAAGAGGGAAAAGAAAATGCAGATGAATGCTTTTTTTCTTTTTCAAATTTCATTTTATTTTAAAAAGTTATTTTTTTTCTCATTTTACATACCAATCCCAATTCCCACTCCCTCCCCTTCTTCCCACTCCATGCCCTCATCCACTCCTCAGAGAGGGTAAGGCTTCCTGTGGGGAGTCAACAAAGTCTAGCACATTGCTTTGAGGAAGGACCAAGGCTTTCCTCCCTACATCTAGGTATAGTGGAGGTGTCCCTCCTAAGAGAATGGGCTCCAAAAAGACAGAACAAGCATTAGGGATAAATCCTGATCTCACTGCCAGTGATCCCCACAGTCTGCCCAGCCATACAACTGTCACCCACATTCAGAGGGCCTAGCTTGGTCCTATGCTGGTTCCTTCTATGCCAGGCTGGAGTTGGTGAGCTCTCATTAGCTCAGGTAAGCTGTTTCAGTGGGTATTCCCATCATGGTCTTGACCATTTTGCTGGTATTCTCACCCCCTACTACTTTTTGACTGGACTTTGGGAGCTCAGCCCAGTGCTCTGCTGTGGATCTCTGCCTCTGCTTCCATCAGTCGCTGAAAAGGCAAATTCGGGCACTACTGCTTAGAGTCTTAGCTGGGGTCATCCTTGTGGTTTCCTGGAAATTTCTCTAGTGCCAGGTTTCTTGCTAGCCCCATAATGGCTCCCTCAATCAAGATATCTCTTCCCTTGCTCTCCATCTCTGTCCTTCCCCCATCTCAACTATCCCATTTCTTCAAGTTCTCCTCCCCACTCCCCTTCTTCCCTCTTCCTCCCCTTCTACCCTTCCTTACTTCCCACCCCCATGCTCCCAATTTTCTCAGGAGATCTTGTCTATTTCCCCTTCCCAGGGGGAATCTATATATGTTTCTCTTAGGGTTCTCCTTGTTACTTAGCTTCTCTGAGGTTGTGGACTATAGGCTTCTTCTCCTTTGCTTTACAACTAGTATTCACTTATGAGTGAGTACATATCATACTCATCTTTCTGGGTCTAGGTTACCTTACTCAAGATTGTTTCTTCTAGTTCCATCCATTTGCATGCAAATTTCAAGATGTCAATGTTTCTTACCATTGAGTAGTACTCCATTGTGTAAATATACCACATTTTCTTTATCCATTCTTTGGCATCTAGGTTGTTTACAGGTTCTGGCTATTACAAATAATGCAGCTATGAACATAGTTAAACAAACATCCTTGTAGTATGATTGAGCATCCTTTGGGTATATGCCCAAGAGTGGTATTGTTGGGTCTTGAAGTAGGTTTATTTCCAATTTTCTGAGAAACCACTATACTGATTTCCAGAGTGGTTGTACAAGATTGCGTTCCCACCAGCAATGAAGGAGTGTTCCCCTTACTCCGCATCCTCTCCAGCATAAGCTATCAATGATGTTTTTGATCTTAGCCATTCTGACCAGTATAAGATGGTATCTCAGAGTTGTTTTTATTTGCATTCCCCTGATGGCTAAGGATGTTGAACATTTCCTTAAGTGTCTTTTGGTCATTTGAGATTCTTCTGTTGAGAATTCTTTGTTTAGATTGGTATCCCATTTTTAATTTAATTATTTGAATTTTGGTGTCTAATTTCTTGCATACTTTATATATTGTAGAGGTCAGTCCTCTGTCTGATGTGGGGTTGGTGAAGATATTTTCCCATTCACTAGGCTGCCTTTTTGTCTTATTGACTGTGTCCTTTGCTTTACAGAAGCTTCTTAGTTTCAAGAGGTCCCATTTATTTATTGTTGCTTCCAGTGTCTGCACTACTGGTGTTATGTTTAGGAAGTGGTCTCCTGTGCTCATGTGTTGAAGGCTACTTCCCACTTTCTCTTCTATCAGGTTCAGTGTGGTCAGATTTATATTGAGGTTGTTTAATCCATTTAGACTTAAGATATGTACATGGAGATAGATATGGATCTATCTGCATTCTTCTATATGTTGACAATCAGTTATGCCAGCACCATTTGTTGAAGATCCTTTCTTTTTTCCATTGTATAATTTTAGCTTCTTTGTCAAAAATCAGGTGTTCATAGGTGTGTGGATTAATATCTGGGTCTTTGATTCAGTTCCATTGTTCCTCCTGTCTGTTTTTTGTTTGTTTGTTTGTTTGCCAATACCAGGCTGTTTTCATTACTGTAACCCTATAATAGAGCTTGAGGTCAGGGATGGTCATGCCTCTGAAAGCTCTGTTATTGTACAGGATTGCTTTGGCTAGCCTAGGTTTTTGTTTTTCCATATGAAGTTGAGTATTGTTCTTTCAAAGTCTCTGAAGATTTGTGTTGGGATTTTCATGGGGATTGCATTGAATCTATAGATTGCTTTTGGTAGAATTGCTATTTTTATTATGCTGATCCTACCTATCCAAGAGTATGGGAGATCTTTCCATTTTCTGGTATCTTCCTCAATTTCTTTCTTCAAAGACTTAAAGTTCTTGCTGAACAGGTCTTTCACTTCTTTGGTTAGTGTTACCCCAAGATATTTTGTGTTATTTGTGGCTATTGTGAAGATAATGTTTTTCTTCCTCAGCTTCTTTATCATTTGTATATAGGAGGGCTACTGATTTTTTTTAGTTGATCTTGTATCCTACCACATTAGTAAAGGTATTTATCAGCTGTAGGAGTTTCCTGGTAGAGTCACTAATGTATACTTACTATCATATCATTTGCAAATAATGAAAGTTTGACTTCTTTCTTTCCAACTTGTATCCCCTTGAACTCCTTTTGTTCTCTTATTGCTCTAGCTAGCACTTCAAGTACTATATTGAATAGATATGGAGAGAGTGTGCAGCCTTGTCTTATTCCTGATTTTAGTGGTATAGCTTTAAGTTTCTCTCCGTTTAACTTGATGTTGACTGTCGGCTTGCTGTATATTGCTTTTATCGTGTTTAGATATGTTCCATGTATACCTAACCTCTTTATGACCTTTATCATGAAGGGGTGTTGGATTTTGTCAAATGCTTTTTCAGCATCTAATGAGATGGTCATATGGTTTTCTTTTCTTTCAGTTTATTTATATGATGGATTACATTGATAGATTTTTCCCTATGTAACCATCCCTGCATCTTTGGGTTGAAACCGACTTGATCATAGTGGATGATTTTTTTTGATGTGTTCTTAGACTTGGTTTGCCAGTATTTTTTTTTCGAGGATTTTTGAATCTATATTTATGAAGGAAATTGGTTTGAAATTCTCTTTCTTGGTTGAGTCTTTGTGTGGTTTCAGTATTAGGGTAACTGTAATCTCATAGAAAGAGTTTGGCAATGTCCCTTCTGTTTCTTTTATGTGGAACAATTTGAGGAGTACAGATGTTAGCTCTTCTTTGAAGCTCTGGTAGAATTCTGTACTGAAACCATCTAGCCCTGGGCTTTTTTTAGTTGGGAGGCTTTTGATGACTGCTTCTATTTCCCTGCAGGTTATAGGCCTATTTAAATTGTTCACCTGGTCTTGATTTAATTTTGGTATGTGGTACCTATCCAGAAAATTGTCCATTTCTTTGACATTTTCAAATTTTGTGGAGTACAGGTTTTTGTAGTATAATCTAATGATTCTCTGGATTTCCTTAGTGTCTGTTGTTATGTCCACCTTTTCATTTATGATTTTGTTAATTTGGATGTTCTCTCTCTGCCTATTGATTAGTTCGGATAAGGGTTTGTCTGTCTTTTGATTTTCTAAAAGAACCAGCTCTTTATTTCACCGATTCTTTGTATTGTTTTCTTTGCTTCTATTTTATTGATTTCAGCCCTCAATTTGATTAATTTTGTCATCTACTTCTCCTGGGTGAGTCTGCTTCTTTTTGTTCTAAAGCTTTCAGGTGTGCTGTTAAGTAGCTAGTATGAGATTTCTCCATTTTCTTTATGTAGGCATTTAGTGCTATGAACTTTCCTCTTAGCATTGCTTTTATAGTGTCCCATAGGTTTGGGTACTTGTGCCTTTATTTTCGTTGAATTCTAGAAAGTCTATAATTCCTTTCTTTATGTCTTCCTTGACTCAGGGGTGATTCAACTGAGCACTGTTCAATTTCCATGAGTTTGTTGGCTTTCTGCAATTAGTGTTGTTGTTGAATTCTAACTTTAAACCATGGTGATTCGATAAGATATAGGAGGTTATTCCAATTTTTTTGTATCTGTTGAAGTTTGCTTTGTTACTGAATATATGGTCAATTTTAGAGAAGGTTCTATGAGATGCTGAGTGAAGGTATTTTTTGTGTTTGGGTGAAATGTTTTGTAGATGTCTGTTAAGTCCATTTGATTCATGACATCTGTTAGTTCTCTTATTTCTCTGTTAAGTTTCTGTCTGGTTGACCTGTCTGTCCATTAGGGAGAGTGGGGTGTTGAAGTCTCCTACTATTAGTGTGTGGGTATGATGTGCGATTTAAGCTTTAGTAATGTTTCTGTTACATATGTGGGTGATCTTGTATTTGGGGCATAGATGTTTAGGATTGAGACTTCATCTTGATGGATTTTCCTGTGATGAGTATGAAGTGTCCTTCTCCTCTTTTGATTGATTTTAGTTTGAAGCCTATTTTGTTAGATATTAGAATAGCTATACCCACTTGTTTCTTAGGTCCATTTGATTGGAAAATCTTTTCCCAACCCTTAACTCTGAGGTAATGTCTGTCTTTAAGGTTGAGGTGTGTTTCTTGTATACAGCAGAAGGATGGATCCTGCTTTCGTATCCATTTTCTTAGCCTGTGTCTTTTTATAGGTGAATTAGGTACATTGATATTAAAAAATATTAATGACTAGTTATTGTTAATTCCTGTTATATTTCAGTGGTTGTATTTGTGTGTTTCCCTTCTTTGGGGTTTGCTGGTGGGAGGTTATCTGTTGCTTGTGTTTTTGTGAGTGCAGTTAGCTTCCTTGGGTTGGAGTTTTCCTTCTCGTACTTTCTGTAGGGCTGGATTTGTGGAATAGGTATTGTTTAAATCTGGCTTTTTCATGGAATATTTTGTTTTCTCCATCAATGGTGATCGAAACCTTTGCTGGATATAGTAGTTTAGGCTTGCAATAGTGGTCTCTTATTGTCTGCAGCACAGCAGATGGATGCTTTAAGCTGTAAGAGAAATTGGCTGAAGCAGAGATTGACTTGAAATAGGAATAATGGATCAATGGGACTGGAGAGATGGCTCAGTCGTGAAACATGCCTGCGGTTCTTGCAGGGGAGCTAGGTCTACTTTCCAACATGGCAGTACAAATACAACTGTCTGTAACTCTAGCTCCAGGTGACCCAACACCCTCTTCTAGCCTCCAAAGCCACTGCACTCACATGCACAAAGTTATATGTACATATAATTAAAAAACTAAAACTAAAATCTTTATTTAAAAGATAGTAAGATAACATCAGGGTTCAGTTAAAAGCACAGTGGCATAAATTTTGCCTGAGATGTTCTTTTATTTTGGGGGGAGGGGACTTGTGGAAGCTTGCTGAATGGAGGAAGTACAAAGGAACAGGCCAGGAGTGAGACAATATATAGCAAAAGGGAGATAAGTAGTCTAAGAATCTCCAGTATGGAGAAGTTACAGATAATAGTGAACGCTAGATATCTATACTGGCTTGCTAGAGAGGATTTGAGGTTGAATGATGTGGAAGTGAAGGAGATCAGAGTTAAGAAGATGATCAAGATAGACTCTGAATCTCAAAGAACACTTTGATTATAGATTTTTTCACAATAAAACAAAAGCTATATTTATGTGGCATTTAAAAAGGACATAGAAAAATATTTAGAAAGACACTCAGTCTTTTTCATTCAATAAATAATATATATTGAGTATTATAATGAGTCCAATGTTAAACTTACTTTAAAAGGCTGTTTTATGGAAGGGTCTTTTGTACAAGATGGCTTAATTAACATTCAAATATTAGTTCTGATGTCTGAAGTGATGAGTGACCTTGTATTGAAAGTAAAAAGTACAAAGTGGTTACTTTGAAGAATGGAAAACAATAAAATAGGAAGGTTGAACCTACTAATTATGAACTATCGCCCTACAAAGAAACAAATAGTTAAATCAAGTAAACAATAGTGATTCTTGAGAAATTGCCTGTGCTCATCATGAAACAGTCATTTCCTTAATGTTTTTCCTTGGAGTATAAGCTTTCACACTCTATATCAATGAACCCAGAAAGGCAACTTTTCTCACCAACACACCTCTGTGTGATCATAAGACTAACTTGGAGATGGCACATCTGGAGTCGCTGAACACACAAACCCTACAAGCTGGGCTCACTGGCCCTTTGTACCCAGGATGGGACAGAGCCACAATTTTCTAGAGTTTGAAAAATAAATAAGTTGTTTTTTTTTCGAGACAAGTACAGTGACTCTATTATATACACTCATCAGGACACTGTGCAGAGTTGGATGTTGTAATCATCCAACTGAAAGAGGAATTGTTAGCCTAGGGTTGAAGATACATGTAAACAGCTCTGGGAGTACACACTATCTTTGACCAAACACGACAGCATCTCTTTACACAGTTTTCAAACACTATTTAAAGACGCTGGGGAAGTCCTATTTTTGCATTACATAAGGTGAATATAGACAAATATGTTAGTTATGAAAGTTGCGTGGCAGATAAGAAAGTTTATTGTACTTTTCTTGTATCTTTTGGAT
>PVIU01014308.1:0-52524 GCA_004026605.1 Ondatra zibethicus
TGGACTGGGACTGAACGAGCATGTGATCGAAACAGACTCTCTGAATATGACTGACAATGGGGACTGACTGAGAAGCCAATGATAATGGCACTGGGATTTGATTCTACTGCATGTACTGGCTTTTTGGGATCCTAGTCAGTTTGGATTCACACCTTCCTAGGCCTGGATGGAGGCCAGAGGGCCTTGGGCTTCCCACAGGTCAGGGTAACCTGCCCTCTCTGAGGACTGGAGGGGAAAAGGGAGGGGGAGTGGGGAAGCGGGAGGGAAATGGGAGGAGCGGAGGAGGTGGAAATTTTGAATGGTACTATTTATAATGCAATAATAAAAAATTAAATGTGGGAAAAAAAGAAGTGGGCAGGGCATGGCATTTGGGAGAAGCTGGAAAAGAGGGTGAATATAATATAAAAAATTGTATGAAATAATCAAATAACCGAAGAACTAATTTTTTTAAAAGGTTGCATCTTCTATTTGAGGAAAGGCAACATTAGAAACAACAGGAAAGATAAGACAGAAGCCAGTGAATGGGGAGGTGGGAGCTGGTGAATGGGTAGATGGGGAGCTGGTGAATGGGTAGATGGGGAGCTGGTGAATGGGGAGTGGGGAGCTGGTGAATGGGGAGGTGGGGAGCTGGTGAATGGGGAGGTGGGGAGCTGGGGAGTAGACCCATTAGCACATAGCTGCTTGTAATTTAAGTTTAAAGCTAGAGAATTATTTTTGGCAAAACAAATAACATTCAATTTATAACAAATGTAACCAAGTATTTCTAACATTAAAATGCTAAGTCAAAAGTTCAGTGAGTAAAGAAGCCATGAATGTAGGAAAAATAAGATTTACTGCTATGAGACAAAGAAACCACCCTAATCACTGGTGGACATTAATTATTCTATAACAATAGGTTTTGTGCTGCTTGTAAGGGTGGAAACACTAGCTTCACTAGCTTAATTGCTATATTATATTTAATTATGCCTTCACATAAATATGATGCATGAATGCAACCATAAACTAGGGAAATTTCATATGAATCAACATTCACCCAAGTAATCATCTTTAAATAAGGAGAAATAAATGTATAATTGAAGACATAGCCAAAGCATTCCTTCAATAATTACGTCAAATCACCCAAGCCTTATTGCTTCCTTTATTGCAGCTGGTATCCATACCTCTAGCTCCCTACTTCGAGCCTTCTTCCAGAGCAAGTACTCGGGACTTTCTGAACCAGTCACACTGGCTGCATGAAATGGGTGGGCAGCAGTGCAGGGTGCTATGTGCAGGATAGCGAGAGTCCACGTGGACAGAAGCTACTGTAAACAGACAAGTGGTTTTAGCAGAAGACAGGAGGAAGGATAGCTTTTAAGCAAACATGGCACGTCCTCATAGTATGTCAGTCAACTCAAAGATAAGCAATTATGTCATATCTCGTAAATTATATACATCATAGAATACAGAATTTGCATTAGTTTTTAAGGTGAAAACACAGGGGTTCAAAGAAATTTTGATGATTTCTTTTGGAATTATTTGGAATTAATCTCCTCAAAGTAGAAGATTAAGTCTTCATTTTCCTCCACCTTTATGGAGAGTTAGGGGTAAAACTAGAGAGAACTAGAGAGACCCTGCAAAGTTATCTGGCTGCACACAAAATTTTGCCTACCTTATCTCCCACCGTTGATAAAGCTAATACCATTGTTAAAATACCTCAAACAATATTTTTTCAAAAAAGAATAAAGGGGGCCTGGAAAGAAGGCTCGATATTTAAGAGCAATACTGCTGTGGTAGAAGACTTGAGTTTAGTTCCTGGTACCTGAATCCGATGGTTCTCAACTACCTGTTATTCCAGTTAACGGGTCTCTGACACCTTTTATGTTCTCTTAAGGCAATTGTACTCATTTGTACACATTCACACAGAGATACACACATACACATACTACACATATGTAAAACTAAAATATTTGAAAAGGACAAAGGGTAGAGAGTGCATTATTTGAAAGTTAAGCACAGGAAATGCAGAAAATTGTTTGCTCATTAAATATAAGTAAAACATTCTATGAAGAAAAGTAAAAAGTAATAAAACCAGAACCGTATACAGGAATAGCATAGCGAAGTTCAACATTTAAATAAGAGATTCTCCCTTTTGAAAAGCACATAGGAATTTTCTTATATAAAATTTAATAGTCATCAAAGCTTAAGCTTGCCAATCTACCCATTTTGCATTTGAATTTGAATATTTTTTAAAGTTAGCAAACTGCAAAGCTAGCATATTTAAGAATAAGAATTTCTTAGCAAGGATCTCCTAAAAAAGCTCTCAAATTTAAATTCATAATAGCATCGAAATGCACAGATGCATTGTATATTATTTTGCATAACTTCAAATATAACTAGAAGTGACTCATTCTAGACTTGCAAGAAATTTGAGAATGAACCAATAAATGTGCAAAAACAAATGAGAGCAGCGCAGAGTGGAGCCGCCAGCTGCATACATTAGGACTCATGATGCTCTTTTTCGTAGGACAGACCAATGTGCCATTACTATTAGACTAATTTTAATATTTTATGTAAGTCTCTAATAAGATAATGTTTTCCATGTTCCTAAGGCCCAAAAACTAACCAACAGATAATTAAATAATCAGAGAAGCAATGAAAACACAGTAATAAAAACAGGAAAAAGCCATTCACAGTGATGGCAAGAGCAGGAAAATGGAGAAGCACAATGGTACAGGGCTATTGGCGACAGAAACAGCTTCAGTGCCTTGGGGCTTGGCACGCTTGGGGACAAGCATAAGGGCTGACCTGGTGAGCAGGGTGGACCCATTTTATTTCCAGGTGACCCCCAATAATAACTTAAGGGTAGCACCACATTGGTCAGAGACTACGTTAAGAATGGATGTATGAATTAGCCCTGACCGAATAGGTTTGCGATGCCTGCTGACTTTGAGAATTTCTCTTTCTTATTCTATAACCAGGCTGAGGATGAGGCCAACACACAGGGCAGAATCGAGGGAGAAGGGCAAAGCTAGGTTTAAGACTCGGGATTGGACATTCTGAAACCATTTGCTTTGAATCGTTATGTGTGGAAGCAAGTGTGTGCAGTGCATGCCGTGGAAATGAGCACTGTCAGGGAAAAAGGCATGGTGGACTATGCTTGAACACTGACATCTCACTGGTGTTTCCACAGAAGAGGGACAGGAGGAGTACACACAGTTAGCCACAGAGACACATGACTCCCCTGCATAGAGGTACACAGCCACACTCTCATTCAGTGGGAGAAGTGATCCACGGCTCAGGCCAAATTCCAGTCACTGTTGTAGGGTCACTTAGAGCAGAGCAGTTGCTGGTGGACCTGCAGCATGGGAGCCAAGATTCTTGTTATCATGTCGGAGGCTGCAAGATGCTGCAGTAGGTGCAGAGTCAGCCTCTCACCAACAACACCTGGATGCCTCTATCAGGGTGCAGCTGGACACCTGGAAGCACCTGGTTACCAGGTTGAGTGACCATCTCTCTAGTAAGGTGCAGTCGGACACCTGGGACCACCTGGGTACCAGGATGACAGTGCCCATCTCTCTGCAATAACCTCAGGCTGATTCTTGAGAACTGTTTGCTTATTTGGGGTTCTATCAGAGTTCTCTCAATCCATAATAAGACTGATCTCTCCTAAGACATGAAAAGGCCCTGTGAAGTTTTCCTCTGCCTTTGGTAAGAAATGTGTGAATGTATTGAAGGAAGCTGAATGAGTGGATCATTGTGTCGCTCTCAGGTATGTGTCTAAGCCAGTGGTTCTCAGTCCTCCTAACACCATGACCCTCTAGTACAGTTCCTCATGTTGTGGTGACCTTCCCCCATCATAAAATTATCTTATTGCTACCTCACAACTGTAATTTTGCTACTGTAATCATAATGCAAATATTCGAGTTTTCTGTTAGCCTTAGGAAAGAATCAAGGCTAGAGCCTACTTTCATGAACTGAAATAAACAGGCACACTATCTCCTTGTGGAAGCTAGTTTGGATCAAACATATTAAAGAAACTATCCAAGATTTGAAAACTGAAATAGAGACAATAAAGAAAACACAAGCTGAGGGAATTTTAGAAACAGAAATCATGAGAAAATGATCAGGAACCACAAACACAAGCATGAACAGCAGAATACAAGAGATGGAGGAGAGAATCTCAAGCGCTGAAGATACAATAGAGGAAATAGACTCAGCAGTCAAAGAAAACATTAAATCTAACAAAAGCTTAACCCAAAATATCCAGGAAATATGGGACACCATGAAAAGGCCAAACCGAAGAATAATAGGTATAGAAGAGGGAGAAGAAGTTCAATTCAAAAGAACAGAAAATATATTTAACAAAATCATAGAAGAAAACTTTCCCACCCTAAAGAAAGATATGCCTATGAAGATACAAGAAGCTTACAGAACATCAAACAGACTGAATAAAAAAAAGTCCCCATGCCACATTATAATCAAAACACTAAAATACAGAGTAAAGAAAGAATATTAAGAGCTGCAAAGGAAAAAGGCCAAGTAACATATAAAGATAGACCTATCAGAATTACCCCTGACCTTTCATTGGAGACAATGAAAGCCAGAAGGTCGTAGTCAAGCATTATGCAGACAATAAGAAATCAAGGATGTCAGCCCAGACTACTATGCCCAGGAAAACTTTCAATCACCATAGAAGGACAAAACAAGACACTCCATGACAAAACCAGATTTAACAAATACCTAGCCACAAACCCAGGCCTACACAAAATACTAGAAGGAAAACTCCAACCCAAGGAAGTTGGCTACATCAACAAAAACACAGACAATTGATGGTCTCATAGCAGCAAATCCCAAAGAAGGGAAAAAGACATAAATTAACATCACCAACAATGAAAACTAAATTAACAGGAGATAGCAATCACTGCTCACTAATATCCCTTAAGATAAATGGACTCAACTCACCTATAAAAAGGCACAGGCTAACAGATTGGATACGAAAATAGAATCCATCCTTCTTCTGCATACAAGAAACACACCTCAACCTCACAGACAGGCATCGCCTCAGAGTAAAGGGTTTGGAAAAAATATTCCAATCAAATGGACCTAAGAAACAAGCTGGTGTAACTATCCTAATATCTAACAACATAGACTTCAAACTAAAATCAATCAAAAGAGACAAAGACATTTCGTATTAGTCACAGGAAAAATCCATCAAGAGGAAATGAACATCTATGCCCCAAATACAAGGGCATCCTCATATGTAAAAGGAACACTTCTAAAGCTTAAATCATACATTAAACCCCACACACTAATAGTGAGAGACTTCAACAGTCCACTCTCACCACTGGACAGGTCAGTCAGACAAAAAATTAACAGAGAAATAAGGGAACTAACAGATGTTATGATTCTTTCTTATTTATTAGGACAGAGTTACATACCACAGCATTGGAGGCCAGGGAACTAACTACTTACAGGAGTCAGTTTTCCTTTCTCATTGTGTGGGTTTCAGGGATCAAAATCAGGTCACCAGACATGAGAGCAAGTATATTTACTGACTGAGTCATCTTGACAGCCCCTCATCTGAATTTCTCTTCTGTATTATCCAAGGCTTCTTGTTATAAAGACTAAGCTCAAATCCTGGGTTTGCCCAATGGGACTAAGAGAAAAGTATTTAAATTCTTTGGCCCCTAGTTTCTTGTTTGTAAACAAGGCCATATTACATGTGGCCTGTAACTGTAACAGGTGACACATCCTTAAAATCAGGAGTGTAAAGAGATTGTATTTAAATCACTAAATGCATTTGGAAATATTTTTATCCAAATATTTGAATTTAAAAATAACAGCAAGCTCCGATGACACCAGATAGGCATCCTTCCTTTCTCTTCTCTAGAGGCCTGAAGACTGACTCTTCTTCCTCTGGACCCTGCAAATGCCGCTCTCAGAGAAGATTCTTTTCAGTGAAGAATGCACACTGACTTGTGGCTACACAAGGTGTCAAGACTAAGTAACAGGTGAGTGTTCAGCCCGAAACCAAACATCTATACCACCCTCTTTAAGGATCAAGAACATTTTAGAAGAGGGGACATAAAAATGCGACAGCCAGAAAAAAAGAAAAAGACCTGCAAAATGCCATCTCTGGGAAAAGTCATGGCAATCGTGAACTCAAAGCAGGTGCAGATCCCGGCACTGGGTCTGCGCAAGGATGGTCCTATTAACAGATATGGATGGGATATGGGGAAGCCCTACCACTTACTGCTGAACTATTTGTTTCTAATAGAGGAGAATTAAAAATTTCATAATTCTACACACATTGAGTTTTTAATTTTAAATTCTGCAAAATACACATTACATAAAAGGGGTCATGATGAGTGCCTGAAACACTTACTTCAGTAACATCACACACATCTGCGTCATCTCGTCAACACTGTCAGCGTTTATTACATCATTCACCAGAAAACTTTGTGCCAATTGCCATAGCCACCCAGTTTCCTCTCCCGCAGGCTCTGGAGCCATTCTACTTTCTGCATCTATGAATCTAACTACTAGTTACCTCACAGAAGCGAGATCATGCAACATGTTATTTTGTTTCTGGTTTATTTCACTTAGCATGGTGTTTTCAATATTTACCCATGCTGAAGATATATATCCAAATACTCTTCTTTTTAAAGTCTTAATAGTATTTATTGTGCAAATTCTCTCTGTCCATTCATTACCAATGGACACTTTAACTGGAATGGCAAACTACTTTTAGAAGCAAAAATTTAAGATGCCTCATTCTTATTCGTATCATTGCATTATTGACTCAGCCTGGTGCCAAACAACAAATGATAAAGAAAATGTACCACAGTCACATATTCTTTATGGCACTTTCATCCATAAAGAGAATGAAGTCATTTCATTTTCAGGAAAATGGATGAAGCTGGGGACCATGATGTTAAGCAAACTCAGCCAAACTGTAAAAAATGGTACCATGAAGAGTCTCTCATATGTGGACTCCAGAGGAGAAAAATGTATGAATAGAAGGAGAGATGACTGGAGAAGGGATCAGAGGCAGGAGTCAAAGAGTGGATGGCAAAGAGGTAAATAGGATCAAAGTACCATTAAGAGGGGTGCAAGTGTCAAACAAATTTACTTATATTTATATAAAATCTGTAAGTATATAGAAGTTCCACATACATAATTTAATGAATAGGTACATTTTTAAACTTAGAAATTCCTGTATGTTAATTTATCATATTAATTTCTTTTTCCTTTTTGTCTCAGAAGCAAAAAAAATGTTTCCTAAGTGAAAGGAAACTTTCAGAATTTATCTGTTTGAAGAGCAATATACACAGAGAACATTTTGAATTTTATTGGTTTCATTTATGTATCTAATATGCCAGTCACAAAAATATAAACCAAAAATGTTTAATTTTTATTCACATCTTAATAAGCACTAAAAAGGAATATATATATATATAAATTAACATGCAATATAGCATATCACAAAAGCAATAGAAGATACCAATGTGCCATAACTGAAGAAATGAAAGCTGTTCTTTTTAATTGTGTCCCTGACTTCAAAGGATGTGGTACCTTGATTATTGCTTTGCTCAAGTGCTAGTCAAAAGTTGGGATCTATCAGAGGAGCTCTGAGGTGTTGAATTACAGTGATGGGGGAGCAGAAGGCTCTAACCTGTCTCCCATTTGGCCCGATGCTTATCTTTGTTGGACAGAGGCAAGCAGGCTGGGAAGTCAGCAGTAAGTGGAAATTCCCAGAGTCACTTTGGGAATACCACCTGACTTTTCAAGGACAGGAGCTCAGGGAAACTGGCTAATTTCCCAGATGTTTTACAAAGTCCTCAGATATCATATTCTAAAAATGATTTTAATGGGCATTAGAATATAGGACTTAGAGGCTATAAAAGCTTCTACAGAATCAGGTGGGCAGACACTTTTATTACCGTCACTAATGCGAAGGTATTCTTAGGGTCTTTGATGGGTTGAAAAGCTGCCAGTGGGACGCATACCTTTTCATTTTAATTTTGTCTAAGACAAACCTAAAATTGCAGAATTTTTATCCCTTAGAGAACATGACCCATTTCCACATGGTTGACCTATGAATGTTACAGAATACTTCAAAGTTAAAAGTAGTTAATGTGCTCAAAAGTGGACTTTTGTCCAAGAGACTTAGGAGGACTTTCCTGCCCCAAGACAGATTCTTCCAGTATTCCTTTGTACATCATGGAACCTTTTTCTTTTCTTTTTTATTTATTTTTATTGAGCTCTACATTTTCCTCTGCTCATCCCCCCCCGCCTCTCCCCTCCCCTTCAACCCTCTCCCAAGGTCCCCATGCTCGCATTTACTCAGGAGATCTTGTCTTTTTCTACTTCCCATGTAGATTAGATCTATGTATGTCTCTCTTAGGGTGGTCATTGTTGTCTAGGTTCTCTGGGATTGTGATTTGTGGGCTGGTTTTCTTTGCTTTCTGTTTAAAAACAAGTTATGAGTGAGTACATGTGATAATTGTCTTTCTGAGTCTGGGTTACCTCACTCGAAATGATGTTTTCTAGCTCCATCCATTTGCCTGCAAAATTCAAGATGTCATTATTTTTTATGCTGTGTAATACTCCATTGTGTAAATGTACCACATTTTCCTTATCCATTCTTTGGTCAAGGGGCATTTAGGTTTTTTCCAGGTTCTGGCTATGACAAACAATGCTGCTATGAACATAGTTGAGCACATGTCCTTGTGGCACGATTGCACATCCTTTGGATATATACCCAAAAGTGGTATTACTGGGTCTTGAGGAAGGTTGTTTCCTAATTTTTTGAGAAATTGCCACACTGACATCCAAAGGGGCTTTACCAGCTTGCATCCCTCTAGCAATGCAGGAGTGATCCCTTTACTCCACAACCACTTGAGCATAAGTTGTTATAAGTGTTTTTGATCTTGGTCATTATTACAGGTGTAAGATGGAATCTCAGAGTTGTTTTGATTTGCATTTCTCTGATGACTAAGGATGATGAACATTTCCTTAAGTGTCTTTCAGCCATTTTAGATTCCTCTGTTGAGAGTTCTCTGTTTAGGTCTGTACTCTATTTTTTATTGGATTATTTGTTCTTTTGATTACCAATTTCTTGAGTTCTTTGTATATTTTGGAGATCAGACCCTTGTCTGATGTGGGGTTAGTGAAAATCCATTCTGTAGGTTATTATTTTGTCTTGTTGACCTCGTCCTTTGCTTTACAGAAGCTTTTCAGTTTCAGGAGGTCCCTTTTATTAATTGTTTCTCTCAGTGTCTGTGCTGCTGGGGTTATATTTAGGAAGTAGGCTCCTGTGCCAATGTGTTCAAGTGTACTTCCCACTTTCTCTTCTATTAGGTTTAGTGTGGCTGGCTTTATGTTGAGGTCTTTCATCCATTTGGACTTGAGTTTTGTGCATGGTGATAGATATGAATCTATTTTCATTCTTCTACATGTTGATATCCAGTTATGCCAGCACCATTTGTTAAATATGCTTTCTTTTTTTCCATTCGATACTTTTTGCTTCTTTGTCAAAAATCAGGTGTTTGAAGGTGTGTGAATTAATATAAGGTCTTCGATTCATTCCCATTGGTTCTCCTGTCTGTTTTTATGCCAATACCAGGTTGTTTTCAGAACTGTAGCTCTGTAGTAGAGTTTGAAGTCAGGGATTGTGATGCCTCCAGAAGTTCCTTTATTGTACAGGATTGTTTTGGCCATCTGGGTTATTTGATTTTCCATATGAAGTTGAGTACTGTTCTTTCGAGGTCTGTGAAGAATTTTGCTGGGATTTTGATGGGCATTGCACTGAATCTGTAGATTGCTTTTGGTAAGATTGCCATTTTTACTATGTTAATTCTACCTACCCAAGAGCATGGGAGATCTTTCCACTTTCTGGTGTCTTCTTCAATTTCTTTCTTCAAAGATTTAAAGTTCTTGTCAAACAAATCTTCCACTTGTTTGGTTAGAGTTACTCTGAGATATTTTATGCTATTTGTGGCTATTGTGAAGGGTGATGTTTCTCTGATTTCTTTCTCGACCAATTTATCATCTGTGTACAGGGGGGCTACTGATTTTTTTTGAGTTAATCTTGTATCCTGGTACATTATTGAAAGTGTTTATGAGTTGTAGAAGTTCCTTGGTAGAATTTTTGGGGTCGCTTATGTAAACTATCATATCATCAACAAATAGTGAGAGTTTGACTTCTTCTTTTCTGATTTGTATCCCATTGATCTCCTTCTGGTGTCTTATT
The DNA here is from genome assembly GCA_004026605.1 of Ondatra zibethicus. NCBI lineage: Eukaryota > Metazoa > Chordata > Mammalia > Rodentia > Cricetidae > Ondatra > Ondatra zibethicus. Next base: position 10,235 of record PVIU01014308.1, read on the forward strand.
GCTCTAGCTAGGACCTCAAGAACTATATTGAATAGATATGGAGAGAGTGGACAACCTTGTCTTGTTCCTGGTTTCAGTGGGATTGATGTGAGTTTCTCTCCATTTAGTTAGATGTTGGCTGTTGCCTTGCTGTATATTGCCTTTATTATGTTTAGGTATGTTTCTTGTATCCCTGCTCTCTCTAAGACCTTTATCATGAAGGGATGTTATATTTTGTCGAAAGCTTTTTTGGCATCTAATGAAATGATCATGAGGTTTTTATTTTTCAGTTTGTTTATATGGTGGATTACGTTGACAGATTTCTGTATGTTGAACCATCCCTGCTCTCTGCGATGAAGCCGACTTGACCATGGTGGATGATAGTTCTAATGTGTTCTTTGATTCGATTTGTCAGTATTTTATTGAATATTTTTGAATCAGTGTTCATGAGTGGGATTGGTCTGTAATTCTCTTTTCTAGTAATGTCTTTCTGTGGTTTGGGTATCAGGGTAATTGTAGCCTCTTAAAAAGTGTTTGCCAATGTTCCTTCTGTTTCTATTGTGTGAAATAATTTGAGGAGTATTGGTATTAGTTTTTCTTTGAAAATCTTGTAGAATTCTGAGCTGAAACCATCTGGTCCTGGCTTTTTTTTGGTTGGGAGACTTTTGATGGCTGTATTTCTTCAGCAGTTATAGGTCTGTTTAATTTGCTTATCTGGTCTTGATTTAATTTTGGTAAGTGATATTTACCCAGAAAGTTGTCCATTTCCTTTAAGTTTTCCAATTTTGTGGAGTACAGGTTTTCAAAACTAACCTGGTGATCCTCTGTATTTCCTCCATGTCTGTTGTTATGTCCTCCTCTACACTTCTGATTTTGTTAATTTGGATATTCTCTCTTTGCATTTTGGTTAGTTTGGATAAAGGTTTGTCTAATTTGTTGATTTTCTCAAAGAACCAACTCTTTGTTTCATTGATTCTTTATATTATTTTCTTTCTTTCTATTTTGTTGATTTCTTCTCTTAGTTTGATTATTTCCTGCCATTCTTGGGTGAGTTTGCTTCTTTTTGTTCTAAAATGTTCTGTTAATTCACTAGTGTGGAATTTCTCCAGCTTCTTTATGAGGGCATTTAGTGCTATGAACTTTCCTCTTAACACTGCTTTTATTGTGTCCCACAAATTTGGGTATTTTGTGTGGTCATTTTCATTGAATTTTAGGAAGTCTTTAATTTCTCCCTCTATTTCTTCCTTAATCCATGGATGATTTGGGTGAACATTGTTTAATTTCCATGTGTTTGTGGGTTTTCTGGAATTAGTATTGCTGCGGAATTCTAGTTTTAAGCCATGGTGATCTGATAAGATACACGGGGTTATTCCAATTCCTTTGTATTTGTTGATGTTTGTTTTGTTACCAAGTATGTGGTCAGTTTTTGAGAAGCTTCCATGAAGAGCTGAGAAGAAGGTATATTTTTTTTCTGTTTGGATAGAATATTCTATAGATATCTGTCAAGTCCATTTGAGTCATAACTTCTGTTAGTTCCCTTATTTCTCTGTTAATTTTTTTGTCTGACTGACCTGCCCAGTGGTGAGAGTGGAGTGTTAAAGTCTCCCACTATTAGTGTGTGGGGTTTAATGTATGATTTAAGCTTTAGAAGTGTTTCTTTTACATGTGAGGGTGCCCTTGTATTTGGGGCATAGATGTTCAGTATTGAGATTTCCTTTTGATAGATTTTTGCTGTGACTAATATGAAATGTCTTTCTTTGTCTCTTTTGATTGATTTTAGTTTGAAGTCTATGTTGTTAGATATTAGGATAGTTACACCAGCTTGTTTCTTAGGTCCATTTGATTGGAATATTTTTTCCAAACCCTTTTCTTTGAGGCGATGCCTGTCTGTGAGGTTGAGGTGTGTTTCTTGTATGCAGAAGAAGGATGGATTCTGGTTTTGTATCCAATCTGTTAGCCTGTGCCTTTTTATAGGTGAGTTGAGTCCATTTATCTTAAGGGATATTAGTGAGCAGTGATTGCTATCTCCTGTTAATTTAGTTTTCATTGTTGGTGATGTTAATTTGTGTATTTTTCCCCTTCTTTGGGATTTGCTGCTATGAGACCATCAATTGTCTGTGTTTTTGTTGATGTAGCCAACTTCCTTGGGTTGGAGTTTTCCTTCTAGTATTTTGTGTAGGGCTGGGTTTGAGACTAGGTATTGGTTAAGTCTGTTTTTGTCATGGAGTGTCTTGTTTTGTCCTTCTATGGTGATTGAAAGTTTTCCTGGGAATAGTAGTCTGAGCTGGCACCCATGGTCTCTTAATGTCTGCATAACACTTGACCACGGCTTTCATTTTCTCCAATGAAAAGTCAGGTGTAATTCTGATAGGTCTGCCTTTATATGTTATTTGGCCTTTTTCCTTTGCAGCTCTTAATATTCTTTTTTTATTCTGTATGTTTGGTGTTTTAATTATTATGTGGCAAGGGGACTTTTTTGATCCAGTCAATTTTGTGTTCTGTGAGCTTCTTGTATCTTCATAGGCATATCTTTCTTTAAGTTGGGAAAGGTTTTTCCTGTGTTTTTGTTAAAGATATTTTCTGTGCTTTTGAGTTGAACTTCTTCTCCCTGTTCTATACCTATTATTCTTCGGTTTGGCCTTTTCCTGGTGTCTCATATTTCCTGGATATTTTGGGTTAAGCTTTTGTTAGATTTAATGTTTTCTTTGACTGATGAATCTATTTTCTCTATTGTATCTTCAGTGCTTGAGATTCTCTCCTCCATCTCTTGTTATTCCTCTGTTCAAGCTGGCATTTGTGGTTCCTGATCATTTTCTCATGATTTCTGTTTCTTTAATTTCTTCGTCTTGTGTTTTCCTTATTGTCTCTGTTTCACTTTTCAAATCTTGAATAGTTTCTTCCACATGTTTGATTGCTTTTTCTTGGTTTTCTCTAAGGGATTTGCTGATGTCTTCCAATTTTTTGTTTGTCTTTTCTTCCATTTCTTTGAGGGAATTTCTCATGTCCTCTTTAAGAGTTTCAAATATTCTCCTGAAGTTATTTTTTAGGTCATTTTCTTCTGCTTCATCTATAGTTGGTTGTTCAAGTCTTGCTGTTGTAGGGTCTTTAGGTTTTACTGGTGTCGTGTTACTCTTTGTGGTGTTGTGTGTGTTCTTACCTTTTCTACTCATCTTTTCCTCTAATAGGTGTGGTTGGGACTGTCTGTGATTCTGCTGATTAATCTTCTAGGTGCCAGTGATTCCAAGGCTCAGATGGTTGTTCCTCATGGTACAGTCAGTGCCACGGTTCTAGTTCTCCCGTTGGTTACTCCATGTTCCTGGAGGTCTCTCAGTGCTCCCAGGCTTTGCTCTGCTCCCTTGAAATTTGCTGTCTCAGGCCTGCTCTAGCCTAGGTGGTCAGCTCAGACCTGTTTCTGTAAATGTCCCTGGTCTGGATCTGTTCCTGCAGAGGTCCCTGGCTTGAGGTTGGTCCTATAAAGGTCTCTGGCTTCGATCTCCTCCCTTAAAGGTCCCAGGCTCAGGTTCACCCACACCTGCAGAGGGCCTGGCTCAGGCTTACTCCCTCAGAGGTCCCAGACTCATGCCTGGACCCACAGATATTTCTGGTTCCTGCCAACTCCCTCAGAGGTCCCAGATTCTCTCCCAGACCCACAGAGTTCTTGGCTCAGGCCTTGTTCCTCAAAGGTCCTAGACTCATGCCCAGACTCACAGGGGTCCTGGCTTAGGTCTACTCCCTTGAAGGTCCCAGATTCATGTCTGGACCCTTAGCTGTCTCTGTCTCTAGCCCACTCACTCAGTGGTTGCTCCCCTGTACCCGCTCCTGTGGAGTTCGCTGTTTCAGGTCTGCTCTGGCCTAGGTTGCTGGCTTAGTCCTGCATCCACAAATGTACCTGGTCTGGATCCACTCCCACCCCCATGGAGCTTGCTTTCTCAGGCTCTCTCTGATCTAGGTAGCTAGTTCAGTTGGGACCTTTTTCTTTAATCATACATAATATTTAGGAGCTGGGAGGGTAGCACATGAACAGCACACTTGTTATAAGGCACTAAGTTCTAGGCCCTGAACTCTCCCAAGTCCCACAGAACAAAAGAAAAGAGAAGTAATATGTTTGAAGAATATAAGAAAAAACTGGGGTGGGGCTCACTGACTTTTGAAATCCTGCTAAATCGCTTTTGTCTCTGATGAAGCCTGTGACATAGCCCTTTGGTCTTTGTGCACATCCTTGGTCACTCTATTGTCTATCCACTGGTCTGTTTAACTTGGTCTCAAAAGTCTAACTTAACACCGAATTATTTGTTTTATTGTAGAAAAAGAGATTTTGTTGTAGTCTAATATTCTAGTGGTTTATTCAGTGTTCATCTAGGATGTATAGTTTTATTGTCATTTATCATACATTATCATAAAAGCTTAGTAAACTAGCATTTAAAAATTTTTAGATAATTTTGCTATATCAAGTAATACACTTAACTTTCTAAGTTAAATGCTATTTCAAAGTTTAAAATGAAAATATTATACACTCTTCTACCTCAGTCACTCCTCAACCTTCTGTCCTGAAGAAAAACAATCTCTGAGTTGGTTAATTGGGCAATTATGTGTTTGTGTATTGAGAATAAATTCACAGAACATAAAAGGGGCCACTCTTGCAACGCTATATAACTGCCAATATATCTATTTGTAAATTACTCCCATTGCTCCTGGACAAACCTCTCCCCATGAAGCCTTTTCTCCTCCTCTTCATCTCTAGTGATCACAACTCTGTGTAGTGTTTATGGAATTATCAATTCTGAATCATTTCCATAAGTTCCTTTTAACAACACTTCAGCTATCATTAAATTTTGAGTGTCATCAGGACACAGTATGCATCAGTACCTCATTCTGGTTCACTGCCAAATAAAATTCTATTATTTTAATGTATCATATTTGTCTAGCCATTCATTCTGAGGGACACTTAGGGGTTTCTATCCTTTGGCCATTGTTATGAGTTCTGCTATGGATGTGTGTACATGTTTCTGTTGGGGTAGATATGTTAAATTACTCTTTGAGGATTTATCCAGGAATGGAACATGATGATTCTAAACTTAACTCATCAAAGATACAAATACTTGTCTTGTGTGTACATTTTTAAAAGTGGAGTAATAACTTTTCTGAAAGGATGCCCTTGCCTTTCAGTTTGCCTTTTGCTGGCATTCAGTTCTTCTTTTGCTCTTTTTCCCAGTCATGTAACTTCTCATATGCTTATGAGGATTATCCATAGCTATCATTTTTACTTACCTGCATGAATATTGAGAGTGCCATAAGAAAACCTTGTAAACATAGTCCATTTGAACAAAGAAAACCCTTATCACTTGTCTTATTTCACTAAACATATCCCTGGTGATTTTTTTTCACTTTGCTTTCTATCTCTATAATTTTTTTATCTGGATGATCATAATGTCTTTCAAATTATATCCCCCTCTCTCCTGATAAAGGCTTTATCAGTTAATTAAAAAAAGAGTACAGTTGTAAAACTGTTTTAAGTTTGTGACATATAACAAAGAAAGCCAAAAATAATTATTATTTGACCATGGAAAAGCAAATTGGTAAACCTCAAATAAGGTATTTCCTCTTAACAAAACTTGCTTATAATCAAATAGTTCCTGTGGATATTTCTACTACCCTTATGGGCCACAGCTGGATGTTTTCAGAAGGAAAACTAAGGAACAAAACTGTTCTCAAAAACACTGAGATGAAGGACTATGTAAAAGACCCTTGTTTTGATTGTCATGTCTACATTTTTTTGTTGTGGACTTAAAGCCAAGAAGAAAAAAACAAACAAGCAAACAAACAAACACCCCACATTTATTCTGTATCTGCTGAACCATAAACAAATAAGCAGGTGACCATGGAAGCCAAGAAGACATAAGCTAACAAAAAGTAAAGTCTGGTTATAATACTATTGACATTAAAACACAATCCCCCAAATAAGACACTAATGTGGAAATGTTTTGAAAGGAGGTACACATTTCAGTGGCCTCGGCAGGGAGTCATCTGTGATGACTGCTGTGGGGCTCTGGGTCTCCTTAGCCAGATCAGTTGAATTTTCTTAAACCAATGTTTGTTTTCAGATTTTAGACAAGTTGAATCATGACCTTGACAACATGGTGTTGTCGTCATGACAATGCTTCACTTTTTTCACCAGCTGTTAGTTGAGCTCAAGTCCAACTGTCCAGTCCAAATCACCAAATTAAAGAACTGCTAGCTTAGTTTTACATACTTATTAAAATTACTTACATGTGTGTATACATAGGTATATGCAAATGTTCATTTGTTTGTCTGTGTGTGAAAGTCAACCTTGGGTATCGTTCCTCAGGAAATATCCACCACGGGTGACAAAAGTAATCTCATCTTAAGAAGGAGGCCAAAATGTAATAAAAACAGAAAATGGCACCTAAAATAGATAGTGACAAAGAAAAAAAACCTCTATGTAATAAATTGAATTCTACTCTATAAACTTATCAATCCAATTTCTTTTTATTTTAAGATGCCTTTAAATAATAAAGCTACATAAGTGTGTCTTTGTTGGTTTGTGAACAGAAATATCTTTTAATATAAATCATGGATGCAGATCCAAGAGCCCTTCTAGTATACTGGCTCAACCTTCCTGCTGATGTTCAGAAGATCAAGCAGCCCTCCATGAGTTCAGTTCTGGATTGAATTGGCAGAGAGGAAGTTCCCAGATGGAGAAACCAGCTATAAATACAATACTTAGGAATTCTAACAATCTTAATCTAGCTGTAGGAAACAGAGAGCTGGTTTATCCTGCAAATACAGGTAGAGTAAACATGTATAATGAACTTCGTCTTAGTTGATTGGTATGTTGAGCTCAATTTTTAAAACCTATTACATTTACTTTTTATGAGAGATACCTAGGAAATATCTACTTTTTATGACAGATATCTACTTAAAACTGCTACAAAATAGATGCATGAGAAACCAATGCAAAGAGAATTCAATGGTCTGAAAACTAAGGCCTGTATTGTAAAGCTAGGCTTCATTTTTGATGGATTTAAATGGAGGCATTGTTCATTTATTTCACAGAGAGAAACTTTCCAAATGCCCTGAGCATAGTTTCATTTTATTTTCTGTGCACCAAGTTTATTATGTTCATATATTTTAATGACATGTTCTCATCTAATGGAAGTGTGAGTATAAAATTTTTGTATACATTAGTCAGAATATTACCTTCAGAGCTTATTTAAGGAATAGAAGAATAAAAACACCCTTCAAGACTGATGCACAGTGTTTCTATCATTTGTACCTCAATGTCTGCTTCATTATCACCGGGGAAGAAACTATAGCCATCAGCTTACAATTGGAGCAAAATGTTTCCCTTGAAACTGAAGCCATCTTTTAAGGACCATGACTTTTTGCCATTCATTTGATAAATGAAAAAAGACATCTATTTCAAATCAATGCAGTCAAAATTAAGGTATTTTCAATTTTGTTTTCCTTTCAAGGGCTTTAAAATTTAGAACGACAATAATCACTTCTTTCAAATTCAATACTACCTCATTTTTTAAAGAACATATTTGTAGATGTTAGAAAAATGAATGTTTTTTAACCACAAAATTATCAAGTTTGACATGTTAGTCATTGGCTTAATTCTCCTATTAAATCTCTCTGTGACGCATCAGCAACCACATGGTGAGTCATAAAATAATTGTAAAAGCTTACAACCGCATCAAAGAGACAGTAAAGTTGACACAACAGTTACCTCTCGGTCGTATAACACTCAACACTAAGGAGGTGGTGAACTAAGGCAACACTGGTTTACAGCAAATATTCGAATGGACTCTCAAGCTCCTCATACAGTATTTAGGACAACAATACAAACAAACTCTGTGCTTCTAGCATCTGTTTTTACTCCTTCACTGACTTAACTGTCTCAATAAATACAGAATCAAACACCAAAGACATAAAAAGGAAGAGTCGTTCTCATTGCTCCACCATCGTGAGAAAAGGCAGTCACATCAACAGATGCAATACAGCAAGGAAATGTTACAGCAGGAGTCTGTGCACTTTGCTGTGGTGGCAGAAAAGAAACTACTCTCCTTAGAGCCTCCTTAGAGTTGCTGAAAAGTCATCACAAAGGGAGAGCTGGAATGGACCCTGTCTGCTTTCACCCAGAAGTCACGAGAGGAGGAAAGGGGAGGGAAGGAGTACTTCCAGACAAGACTCATTTAGGGGAAAGGTTACAGAGTCTTGAGAAAGCACACACAGCATGTGCAGGAAAGTGAACTCTCTCTCTCTCTCTCTCTCTCTCTCTCTCTCTCCATGGCATGTGTGTGTGTGTGCCTGTGTATGTTGATGTAAGAAGGATTCTATTAAATTCACAATAGAACCCCACCTGCAAGATGGAGTTGAAGTGCCCTTCTGCAGAAGCTTGCCTGAGTTCTCAAACTTCCTATCTTGCCTTGACCTACTTTCCTCATTCCTATTGAGTTTCCTCCAAGAAAAATTCCTTAATAAAATGATTGCACCCAAGTCCTTCTAGGGTCTCCTGAGAGGAGACCCTGCTCTCAGGTGGTAGTTAATAAGAAAACTATCATTGGAATAGCTTCAGAGTAACCCTCACAAAACTGAAGGTATGTGGTGTGGGAGGTCCTTCTTTCTGTGTTGCTTTTATTGGTTAATGAATAAAGAAACTGCTTTGGCCTATAGCAAGGCAGAACTTAGCTGAATGCTGCGAGAAACAAACAAGTGGCCTCTTACTACAAATTGGCATGCCAATATGGTCAACTAAAATCCACGTAAAACCTGAGAAAGTTTGGGAAGGAATTCCAGGCAAAAAAAGAAAAAGTTAAGCATAGCTTAATGCCATGGCTCCTTTAAGAGAGGTTTTCCTGATTAAGTGGTAGCAGAAAAAAAAATCTGCACTGTTTTGAAATGGCAGCTTCCTGGGCTGTGCTGCCAGCACAAATTCTGGCTCTTTCAGGAGGCCAAACATTTAAATGAGGTTTGTGGGTAGCGTGCTGCAAGTTAGTTGGTGGCAGCATGGACCAACTGATTATCAGAGTTGAGGCAGTGAGGATGGCTCCCACCTGGCAATCTCAGAGGCAGTGAATGGACCTCTGCCATGATGGACTTGGTAGAACCAAAAGGTAAAGCAGCCTTAGCCTTAGCTAAGCTGCTTTAGCATTTTAAGAAGCAGTCCTAGTTAGATCCTTATCTAACAGATGCACAATAGAACAGTTTCAGACTTAAAAGACCTCCAAATGAGACACAGTATGTTTTGTATAGATGTATATAAGCTTGGGAAAGAGAAGAAAAAGAGTATAGAGAGTCATAAAAGGAATTAAATGTTTTTTTAAGTCTTTAAAGAAACAGAGTAAAACAGTCATAACTTAAAGGAGTAAAGATAATGAAATAAATATTAAACTTGTAGAAAAAGTAATAGAATAAGAAAAATAAGCCACATAAAAATGGAATATATGCAGAGAGTCTAGAGTATGTATATTGCTGTGTTTGGCTGTTAAAGAGCTACATAATGAGAGACCTTTCATTGTATGGACTGCTAAGTTAAACCAACATAGAGGTATCTTGATTTCAAAATTTAGGTCTAAGGATATGTTACTTTGGGAAAGAAGTTCTTCTTTTGTTTCCACAGAAGATGAGAACCTGTGGATTAATTCCAGAATAATGTGGTTTGATGGACCAAGACTGCCTGAAAGGTCACCATGAACACCCCTAAAAATTACTTTGACCAACAAAAATCAGGAAGAAGTTTGAAGAGAACTACACCCAAATTCCCTAAATGATTGTTTATAAATGTTTCTTTACATTTAAAGGCGGATATGCTAAAGAGATGAATACTTTGCATTGGTTTGGATCTTGGTCCATTGATACAAACTTAAGGTCAAACAAAGGCTCTTGATTAAGTTATTGTGTTTGTGCAGCTCATTTAGAAATGTAATGTATAATTAATGGATAATCATTTATAATAGTCAAGCTTGTAGTCATGTTAGTTAGATTTCCTAGATGTACAGAGATATATTTCAGATGGATAGGCATTCTTTAAACCTTTCAAATACCACAGAATATGGCATTTAAAATGTTTAAGAACTTAGGACTTTTCATGACATATGAGACACATCTGCTCCTGGTAGCACCAATCTACTTCAAGAGGATGATGGGTATCAAAGAGGCTCCTTATGGAGTTTGCTAGCCATTTGAGCAAGAAACTGCTCTTGCCTGGACTGCTTGATGTGATGCTGTATAAACTGGACATACAGGACCCACAGAGAGATGACTGCTAAAATTTCCTAAAAGTGAGAGGGTCCTTTGGGGTTCCTGCTTCATAAAAGACACTGCTAGACATTCTGCAGGACACAGAAGAAAGGGACTGCAAGCTATCATTATAAGTGAAACTGTCTTTGAAATTTCCTGCTTCGTGGAAAAGTCTGCTGAATACTATGGGCCTGTAAGCTGAAGATGGATGCTCCAATGATACAGAAGAACTTTGGGTGACTGTCCAGGCAGCAAGATGTCTCTGTCAATTCTGGAGTTTTGGAAGTTGCCGACAATGCACTCCTGTTTACTTAGGTAATATTATGTCCTTCTGGAGTCTTTGATGGAATTGAAGAATAGATAGTTATAGTTTTTCTTAGTTATGATAAAAGATAAAGTAGATATAAATATTATAATTATAATTCTTGCTTGATACTTATCTTGTTATATATAATTTTACTATGTTAAAGTTAAAACCTTCTCTTTTATTTAAACAGAAAAGGGGAAATGGTGTGGGAGATCCTTCTTTCCATGTATTGCTTTTATTGGTTAATGAATAAAGAAACTGCTTTGGCCTATAGTAAGGCAGAACTTAGCTATGTGGGGAAAACTAAACTGAATGCTGGGAGAAAGAAGGCCAAGTCAAGAAGCCATGTTGTCCTGCCTGAGATAGACACCAGAATTTTACCTGGTAAGCCACAGCCTCATGATGAACACAGATTACTATAAATGGGTTAAATTAAGATGTAAGAGTTAGCCAATAAGAAGCTATAGCTAATGGGCCAAGTAGTGATTTGATTAATACAGTTTCTGTGTGGTTATTTCAGGGCTGAGCAACCAGAAACAAACAAGCGGCCTCTTACTACAGGTATGCAATGCAGAAAAAATAGCCAGGAAAGGAGGGGTGAATATACATTTAATAACAACTGATAGATATGGAGAAAATAGCAGAAATAAAAATCTGTAATAATTTCACATACCAGACAGCTAGCTAGAATCTTTCTCCCATCCAGAAAACACAGAAGGTAAAGAGCAGGTCTGGAGGAGTGAGGAAATTTGGCAGAGTTAGGGAAGGGGTCATGATTATAGACTTACAGACATAAAGCACATGAAGTCACTATGGAACATCTTCTCTGTATAGAGCATCTTCTTCTATATGTGCAAGTCTGAATGCAGAAGCAAATTCTGAGACTTAAAAGGAGATTTGAGCAAATAATAAGTTTTATTTCCTAATTGCACATGAATTTGTGATAGTATTTACTTTGATAGGTTTTATAGGGAGTTGATTTATTTTGTGTTTATCGTTTTGGGGATGAAATTCAAGTCTTCCATATACTAAGCAGGCACTGTTAGTGAGCTTGACTCTATTTTAGAATGCTTGAACTTATAGAGTCACAGCACATATTGAATTATAAATTAAAGTTGAACTCCATTAGAGATACCAAAATATTTTAATGGATTATCAATTTGAGATAGACTAGCATAGCTAATAATGATAATAATATCTCTATTCAAGTCAACACAGGCTCCTAAACACAGAACTTAAGCAGAATCCTTAAAGATTAGGTGACATTGAGACAGCATTTCCATACTAACTGAACACAGTACAGGTAAAATGGTCACCGCTATAAAAATCATCATTCCTATGAGGCTAGTGAATATGAAAAGGACAGCGGACATGCTCACTGACATGTGGTTTAGAGAAGAAACATATTTGGGCCTCCCTCCTGGACCAGGTTAATCAGCTTGGCCAGAAACTAGACTAATTCATTAGAAAGGTAAATACAAAAATCTCTTGTGCTTAAACTCAAATGGGTAGCAACTGGGAATCAAACCTACTAGCTATTGATTTTGGCATATGGCCTATCAAACAGAAAACCTCTGCACTAATTCTGAATGGTGCTGAGGCAAACGGGTGTGTAGGTGATTCCAGAGTAAGCTAGCTTTTGTTGTTTTGGGTGTATACTATAAAAACAACTAGCTGAATAAATGTGGTAGTGCTATCTTTTTAAGACCTCCATACTGATTTCCATAGTGGCTGAATTAATTTACATTTCCATCAACAGTGGACAAGGGTTTCTTTTTTCCAGCAGCCTCATCAGCAGCATTCAGGCTTTAGAAATACCCACTGACCTACTGACTTTCTGTCTTTATCTTTGGCAGTCCCTAACTCTGTCCTTGGGGCCACATATTGACTACAAGCTTCATTCCATACCAACTAACTCTCTCCCTTGGCTGATTTGAACAGAGAAAAGGAATTCTATGTTCTTAAAGGCAGTTACAATTTGAATTAATGGCTAATACATAATCTTCTGAAAATACTTGGTTGAGAACAATGAGAAAGTTGGCACAGTGGATTTATTCTTGTTCTATTTAATTAGATGGTATTAACAGCTATAAATCACCAAGCAATGATGACTTGCATGCCTGATGTTTTAAAAAGTAGACACAATAGCATAGCTGTGATTTTTCACAGTTGACACAGTAGTTCAAAGGATCTGCAAAAATAAAACCCAACAGTTCCTGATATTTGTGGTGAATATTGATTTGGCTTAAATTATTTGTTAAAAGCTTCAAAGAAAAGTGCCCATGAAATAGGTTGAACATTGATAGCTAGTGTGTTATATGTAGACTGCCACCCAAGCACTTTAAACCCATCCACTAATATTCAGTTCCATATCTACCTGCTGTCTCTTCTGAACTGAGTTTATTGCAGCACTCTGCAGGAATGTAAGTAGTTCCCTAAGATGCACATAAATTAGGCAAGCAGTAGTGGGTGAGCCATTGTAAAGTCCTCATAAGTCCAGACAACTCAGTGCCAAAGCTAGCATAGAACAGCAATTCTCAACCTGGCATTCTCAACCCCTTTGGGGCTGAACGAACCATTCACAGGGGTTGAGTATCAGAAGTCTTGGTTATCAGATATTTGCATTATAATCCATAACATTAGCAAAGTTAGAGTTGTAAAGTGGCAATGAAATAATTTTATGGTTGGGGTCACCAGAATATGAGAAACTGTATTAAAGGGTTGCAGCATTAGACAGTTGAGAACCACTGGCATAGAGGGATGGTTATGTTCCTTCTTCCACCTTCTCTCAAACTCTCTATATAGAGAAGCAAACATCTGCCCAATCTCCTCTTCTCTGTGCCCGATACTGTCAGTACCCAGTACTGTTTGCCCTTGACCTTTCTTTACTTACTTCTTACTCTGTGGCTTGCTGTGTAGCTATGTCGCTGGTCCCTGGAGTCCTTATCCTGCTCCTTCATCTTCTTCTCCCAGATTTCCCCTCCTATTTATTCTCTCTGCAGCCAGCCCCACCTATTTTTTCTCCTGATTTGCCTATTGGCTGTTCAGCTCTTTATTAGATCAATCAGGTGTTTTAGACAGGCAAAGTAACACAGTTTCATTGAGTTAAACAAATGCAACATAAAAGAATGCATCATTAAACAAATGTTCCAAAGCATAAACAAATGCAACACATCTTAAAATAATATTCTAGAAAAATGTTTTTCAGAAGGCGCTGCTTCTCCTTTGCCCTTCTGTGCTCAGATTTCGAGAACTTTCCTTTGTTTCTTGTTGCCTATACTAAGCACATGTGTTGGGGTCCTCAGGCCTTTTGTGTTTACTTTCTTTCAAAGCTGTGACAAATTACCATTAACTTGGTATCAAACAACACTTATGCATAGCTAGTGTTCTTCTTTTAGTTAATTTTGTGTCGCTATGGCAAAATACCTGAGTAACTTAAGGGAGGGGGGGCTTATTTGGACTTCATAACTTTAGAGGGCTCAATCTATAATCACTAGGGATCACCATGTGCTTAAAGAGAACATCACAGGTGTGGAAGAGGATGCTGTTCACTTCATTGCACAAGAAGGAGGCAGAGGAACAAGATAATTCCAAGAACCCAACCCATTGAGCTCCCTCCACCCAGTAGGCCAATCTCCTAACACTCTGAGAGCCTCTGAACACAGCTCTGCCAGTTGTGGGTCTTTAGGCTCGTAGAGGATGTTTCATATTCAAACCAGAGTAGTTCTTAAAGTTAGATGTCTCACTGGCTGAAAACCAAGGTTTCAGTAGGCTTGCCCTCCCTTCTGGAGACTCAAAGGAGAATCTACTGCCTTGCCTGTTCTGTCTTCTGGTATACTTCACATCCCTGTACTCATGGCTTTGGGTCACCTTGAACTTAGCTTCCATCTCCTGTTGGGATTCTCTTGCCTCTCTCTCACAGGTTTATATTGGGCTCAAACACTTTCCACCTCAGAATCCTTAATCTCACATACAAAGGTCTTTTTCTCACAGAATGTAAATTTCCAGCTTTGGGGAGTTAAGCTACGAACATCTTCAGGGAACACTCATCCACTGACCATGCTTGCCTCCTGAAACTAACTTGCCAGTCTCATTTATATTCAAGCAAATGGTTAGGGTTAGCGCTAAATACCTGCTTTTGCCTTCTTGCTCTATAGGCACATCTGAGCTGTGAGGCTCAAATTTAGGTAAATAGCAGAAGTAAGAGTCCTACTTTGGATGGGGATTAAAGCATATATTCTAATGTAGATTTGACAAAGCTCTGTGCTTAAGATTATAGCAAACACACAAAATCAGTGTATTTTCTATCTTGTCAGCAATTCTGCCCAGTTGGATTGCTTTACAGATCAGACAGCAGAAAAAGAAAAAGGCAACAGTGACCAAGTCCCCAGGATCCTTATTCCCACTTCATTAGATACATGGCAAACCACTTAGAGATTATTATGTGATGAAATATTTTGTTAGTTATCTATTCTAAATTCAGATCTTGAGAAGACAGGTTTTTTTCCCCAAGTCAAGGCACATCTGTATAAATCTTCATTTAAGTTCAAACAATTTGAACTAGCTGCAAAAATATAATGAATTTCCCAAAAATATTTTCACCATTTGACACTACAGTACAGTAAAATCTCGGCTCCCGGTTGTTCTCAACTCTCTATCAGCACAGAACCAGAAACCTTATGAGTGCTGATCAGCGAGTCTCTGTATTGATTCTCTTCAGCTAACAAGTGTGTGCTGTATTGTTCAAACTGTCACATGTCTGCAGACAATATAATCCTCATTAGCCATAAAGAGTTGTCTTCATGACATTCATAACTGAATATTTAAATCAATGAGAGATGCAGAAATGTCCTCAGTGACAGCAAAGCAACTGTGTTAAAGAACAAAATACTTGCGGTGCAGAAGCTTCATCGTCTGCTCGACTGAGGACAGCATTATTTGATTAGAACATGCCAAAGGATTAATGGAAATTTTTAAATAATGTGATGGTTAAGCCTGAAATTACATTGGCCTGAATTGTGAAACAGCTCAGGGATTCCATGGCCTAGAAATAGTGCAGCTTGCAGATGGTAACAGAAGGCCCCATCCCACTCCTGCCATGTTTCTTTCTTAAGCCTTCCTCCCGCTCATTCATTTATTCTCTCATTCTGCATCTATCATGTACCCAGCAGTGGGGATGCAAATGTAAGCAACACAACTGAAAGGGAAAGTCAGTAAATTTTCCCAGATAGCCCCTGGCTAAAGACAACAGTGTAGCACCAAGTGTTTGCTTCATGAAGCCAGAGAGCCTCTTTGTCCCCTTGAGTAAATTATTTTACCTGTCTATGACTCATCTCTCTGGGTGTTAAGTAAGGATAATGATAACATGTAACACATAGTAGAGATGATACAGGCACCCTAAAAATGCACTTTCCCATTGTCCATGCCCCGCCACCTCCTGCCAGCTCATTCTCAGACTCCCATCTCTGCTCTGTCCCGTTGTGTACACCTCCACCTCCTACAGGCTCAGACTCCCATCTCTGTTCTGCTCCGTTATCAATGCAGGCCCCATCTCCTGCAGGCTCATACTCAGACACCTCATCTTTGCCCTGATCTCAGTTAGTCCATCTCTGCTGGGCAGCAAGAGCTGTCTTCTTTACATATGAATCATTCCACATTTCTCCCTCCTGAAAAACAAACCCTTCCTGTTGCCCTGTGACCCACTCCTTACCAACCTACAAGAGGCATGTGCTTCTGGCTTCTCATTCTGCCTTCCTGAGCACTCACTGTTCTGCAGCTAGACTCTAGGTGACCAGCTGCAGCGGCTGCGGAGCACTTGCCTGCCCTGGCCTCCACTGTATAACCTGCTTGCAACCTTCCCTTCCCTTTTCTCAAGTGGGAGAGCACAGCGTGAGAAAGGGGGAGAAAGGGAGGGGTGTGTTTTGGCTTTGCACCTAGTGCATGATCAGGATGTCCCATGCCATTTCTGAATTTTGATACAGTGCCTACAAAATTAGAGGACTGAACCAAATGTGCACTTGGGTTCCTTCTCACTCCTACCCTTCCTTTTCTATTGCCAAACAAAGCTGCTTTCCTTCCTGGATTCTTTCCATGACCCCCTTAGAAGTATTTTTACATAACTTAATTTCCTTACATCTCCCTCCTGGCTCCATTTTGGGTCCCATAAAGGTAAAAATTAAAATAAAAAGAGGAGAACTAGTGTGCAATATTTCCTTCTTTAAGGAAAACTTAAAACAAAATTGAGATGAATAAATCCATATGAAGAAATCTGGGAGTGAGAGACCAGTGGTCTGAAGAGAACGATTCAGACCTTTACCCAGATATCCAGCCCAGCTGCTCTAGCTCTTATTTCCCATCATCCCTCACTCCTGCCCTTTGTGCTCCACTGGCGGGGTTAACCCCTCTTCCCATTGCCTGATCTTTGAGAATGCTGTTCTGTCCACCAAAACACATGACCATATTGCAGGCTCACAAAAGCAAGAGACTCCTCTCCACTATACAGATTGCTGTTGTAATTATGGTAGTAAATTTGCAATTATTCTACTGCCATTGTCTATCCTTCCTTCTGTTATGTTCTTAAAGCAGGAATTTTCTTAATTTAAACATTTCAGTAATAAATGTACATAAATGTACTTCTTCCTAAACATTCTTAAAATTCTGAATAAATACATATATAAAACAAACTGGGTAGAACACACTCTTTATAGAGTCAACCCCAGTAACGGGCCCATGTCTATGTGGACCCTATGCTGAGGTATTTATGGGGACAGAGCTGGTTTTGAGACACCCATACTCTTTACCAACCTGGACTTGGAGAGAATTATTTCTTTAGCCTGTCTTTGTGGCCCTAAATGGAGTAGAGACATTTGTTCACATGTCTTCAGGCAGAGTAATGCAACCCTGAGGCAGAAAATAAATTTGAAGAGCATTATCCTTCTGTGAATATCGACACAAACACCCTCAACAAATGCTAGCAAATTAAAGCCAGCAATATACCTAAAGGATTGCAAACATATCCAAGCATAATTTATATAGAGAAGAGATATTTGATTTAACATCAGAAAATCAATTAATGTAATAAACTATATTAATAAGATAAGGAACAAAGCCCATATGATAATCTCAATAAACAGAGAAAAGCATTTCACAAATTCCATTACCATTTCATGCTAAAACTACTGAACAAATCAGGAAGAGAAAAAAAGCCCATTATACTCAGGTTGGAGACCAGATGCTTTGTCCCATTAGAGTCAAGGACAAGACAAGATGTCCTCTCTTGACATTTATATTTATTATAGCCCAGTTGTAGTTGGAGCAAATAGGCAAAAGAAAGAAAGAGAGAAAGGAAAGAAGGGAGGGAGGGAGGGAGGGAGAGAGGGAGGGAGGGAGGGAAGAAGGAAGAAAGAAAGTAAAAGAAAAGGAAAGAAAGAGAGGGAAGAAGAACAGAGGAAGTACTCAACACATAATCTATATGATCTTGCATAGGAAATACCCATTAAAATCTAAAAAAACTATTAAAAGTAAAAAATTGTTTGGCAAAGTATAAGATCAATACATATAAAATAATTATATATCTATATATTAGTCGTGGACAATTCAAAAGCAAAATGGAAAAACAGTTAAATTTATAATGAAAATGTTAAAATACTAAAAATTAATGTAAGATTTTACATGTTATTATGAACATAATGTGGAAAAAATTAATGGAAAATAATCTATGTGCATTTTGGAAAAACTGACTGTTAAAATTGCATGACTGCCCAATAGATTAGTTTTTACAAAAGAACACACAAAGTTGTTGAGGTTGGGAGTGGAGTGGCTCTTTGAGGAATTAAGCAGAGCAGCTAGAGGTGAGTATGATAAGAATACATTGTATGAAATTCTCAAAGAATTAATAAAAATGGAAGAAAAGAAAACTATCTCAGCAGGATAGATACATACAGTAACTCATGAGGTCTTGAATCGCCTCATTTCTGAAAGCCCACGAAACTGGCATGCATCTCTTCACGTAGTCACTGCCTTTTCTGGCTTATTTCTGCAAAGCTCTTTTCACACCGTTTCCTGTATTTTTATCCTGAGACATGGATGTAATTCCCTACTTCTCTTCAATAAATACAATGATTTCTCCCAACACGCACGCACACACACACACACACACACACACACACACAGCATGACTTCAAAATTAATTTACAAATTCAACACACCAAAACCTTTGCTATTTTTCCAGGAATTGATAAACAGATTCTAAAATGTATACTCAAAATAGATTGTAGACCTAAATGAAGCAAGAGCTAAAATTACAAAACTCCTAGAAGAAAACATTGGAATAAAACTTAACCAAATTGGATTTCTTGCACATCCAAGAAAAGTAAAAATAGATATACTGTACTTCATTGAAATGTCAAAATTTCAGAGTTTCAAATTAAACCATCAGCAAAGACAAAGCAAAAGAGAGGAATAAATTATTTACAATTGATTAGGTATTTGTATGGGTAATAGATAAAGAACACAACTAAAAAATAAAGTGCTTACCCAACTTAAAACTGAACAATGAATAAATAGTTCTCCAAAAACTTATGCAAATATCCAATAAACATGAAAATATGTTTTACATTATTAGCCATGTGTATTAAAACCACATGACACCACTTCACACCCTTTAAAATACCTATGATTAAAAAAAATAGAAACAAGTATTGGCTAGTACATGGAGAAAATGAAACCTGAGCAGTTGTTTCAGAAAGCAATTTGGAAGTTCATCACAGTACCAAATATAGATTTGATATTATCCAAAACTCCAAGAAGTATGGAGTACTCAGAGAAATGAAAACATGCAGCCACGCGAAGACTTGCATGTGCTTCACTGTAGCATTATTTATTATAGTCCTAACTGGAAACAACACAGAACATTAACTGACCAATGGATAAATAAATTCTTCTATACACATACAAAAGGCTACTACTTGGTAGTAAAATGAAATATAGTCATTTATACTATACTATTAATAAGCCTTTGCCACATATTATAAGACTTGAGTTATAAGCAATGTCCTAAATAGGTTCATTTACATACACAGAAATTGTATTACCAGGGACTAGAAAGCCAGATGATAAGGAAATGGCAATTGGCTGCTAATGAGTGACTGATGGCTAATGGTTGTGGGAGTTTCTTCTCCAGGAGATGAAATGTGATCGTTGTACAATGTTATGGACACATAATTAGACTTCATCTTTACATGGATGGTGTTTACACGGTGTGAATCACATCCCTAGTAAACCCTTAAGAAGAGAAGTGAAAGAGAAGAGTGCATTGTATTCATGTTCTTTGTCACTAATTTGCCACTCTCTGTGTTCTCCTGTCTTCCACAACAGCCCTCGCTCATGCAAACAGACCAAGCCTGGGTGGGTCCTAACGTGAAACGCTCAGGATCATCTCTTTGGTCTGGATATTCTCTCTGAATCATGTGCTCTCCTGCACACACGCACACACACACACACACACACACACACACACACACACACCCCACATATGGAA
This sequence comes from Ondatra zibethicus, assembly GCA_004026605.1. Taxonomy (NCBI): domain Eukaryota; kingdom Metazoa; phylum Chordata; class Mammalia; order Rodentia; family Cricetidae; genus Ondatra; species Ondatra zibethicus. The sequence goes on from PVIU01014308.1 coordinate 30,322, forward strand.
ATACACAGACACACCACACACAAACATACAGACACACACAGAGTTACCCCCCCTTCTGTTTCTCTGAATCCTCTGGCATTCAGATTTTCACTCTGCCAAACAATCCCATAGGTCAACAGATCCAGACCCACAGGCCATATGTCAGATTCAACCCAGGCTTTCTTGTTTGTCTTTGTACTGTTCTCTAGCTCAGAGGAGCAGCTACATTTGCAAAAACTGAATTAAAGGAAAATAATGTGTGACAGAGCCAAATGAGGGCTGCAACGTCTACAGCGCTCACTTTTTCTCCAGCCTTCTACAGAACAGGCTTGCTGACTTGCTAGTCCGTCTCTGAAAAAGCTCCAGAGGAGGAGCCAGGCCAGGGGAAAGCCTCGGCCTCTCTTTCAAATCATGGTTAACAACAAAAACAGCAAAACCCCGGAGCCAGTTTGTGTAATTTCACAGGAATTACATTTTTAAGAATTTTACAAGCCAACTAAAACGTTTGGCTTGTTGGGATTGGTTACCAGAGAAATCTCCACCCAGAAACCCACAAATGCTACAAAACAGGCCTTTTCTACTGCAGTCAACACATTGCTAAAGACAATCATGGAAATTTCACCTTTGCACTTCCTGGAAAACAGAAGGCAAATTTGGGGACTTGTAGGTGGAATGCTGCGGGGCAAAGCTGAGATGCTTCCAGAGAGACAGAAGGAAGGATATGAAGTTTCCTGATCTAGCAGGACACAGGCATTGGCCCCAGTCTCTCTGGTAGTTCTCCACCCTCATCGGTGACCTGGACCTTCTCTCTTGGACCAGCCAGCTCTATGAATATGAATGCTGACCAGAAGACTCTACAGTCTGCAGGAACCGATACTTGTAGAAGCAGCGGGGGGCCGCGAGGGTGGAGATGGACAGGACACTGCGGCCAAGGCACGGAGGGAAAGCCTCAAAGCTTCAAGATCACCACTAGGGGGAAGACTGGTCACGCTTAGAATGAAGCCATTCAGGGATCAAAAGGAATGAGGGTAAAAGATGACAGGAAAGATGAAAGAAGAGGGAAGAAAAAGGAAATGGCCATTATTTTCTCTCTTCTGCAAAGGGATACTAGATGCTGAGGAGACTGAGACTGGGATCAGAACTCAGCAGCTTTCCAGCAAGCTCAGCACTTGGTTCTGTTTCGTACAGAAGGGCACTCTGAGGCTAGTGGGGCACCAAACTCCCTCTACGAATCCCAGGGCACACTGATGGACATATATGGGGAGGCCTCGGCTTGCTTGGTTGTTTTCTCCTCTTGTCTTCTCCCCTTCTCTTCTTCCTCCTCCTCTTCTTCCTCTCTCTTTCTCTCTTCCTCCCTTTTTCTCTCTTTTCCAGCTCTTTTTGGCAAGGCTAATCACAAATTCCTGATCATCCTTCCTTAGCATCCAAGTGTGAGTTTACAGGCATTCACTACCCTGTCTGTCATCTTTTCAAAAATTCAAATTCTCAATTATGTCTAAATCTTTAATGTTCAATATATTTTACATTTATTTGCAATTTTAAAATATTGCTTATGTGCTTGATTTTAAGAGATGACAAGTAAAGGCTATTCAAAAATGCCTGTCTAATAGAATACATGTATTTCAATTTATATATGTGTATGTGTACTTGTATAGGTATATGTTCTCCTGTGCTATTGAATTAATCAACAAGGAGACAATCAAGAGACAAGTCATAAAAATTCCAGCTGAAAGCTGGAGGATAGCTTAGTGATCAAAATATTTATTTGTTGCACAAGAATAAGGGCCAGAGTCTAGACCTCCAGAACCCACGTGAGTGTGAGGTATGCATGGTGACCTATCTGCAATTCCAGGGAAGGATGAAACAGGCGATCCCCAGAACCAACAGGCTAGGGAAACTAGTCATATTGGTGAACTCTGGGTTTTATTAAGAGACCCTGACTCATTAAATAAGACGGAAAATGATTGAGGATGATTTGGAACAGAAATCTCAGGTTTCACATGCAATTTTCACACACATGCACACAAACCCACACACATACAAGCTTGTATGCATACCTACATGGAAAAAGAAAAAATGCCAACCTAGACATTAATGGAATAACATGAAGGAAAAGGGGGTTTTATTAAGTAAACATTAAGCTTATTTTCCCTATGATAAAGCAAACTATGGTATTATAATGCCTAGCTGTGAATTGAGTGGGCTTTTTTTTAGGACAACTGGGAACCTAAATTCCACATGGAATAGTGTTTTCATGAGGGAAAAAAATCCAAACAATTCTTCATATGGAATGTTCAGAAAAAAATGTTTTTACAAACTGGGTAGAAGAAGTTGAATGGACCAGCTGTTTGGAAAGTTAAGTTACCCCTGCTTTTGTTTCCACAAAAACTTGTGTTTCCGTCATAGAGTTATCCCTGTGTCTTTGTGTCTGTCTGTCTCTGCCTCTGTCTCTATCACATCTAAATCCCCTCATCCTTTCTCTCCTTTCTTCCCTACTTTCTCTTTCCATCTGTACATCTCCCTTGCTCCCTCCTCTATTTCCCATGAAGACCTATTCTGGCTTCATTTCTCTCACAGTTGTACGATGAATTTCTAGTGGATATAGTTCAAGGTTGCTGTAATTTTGCTGCTGTGGACATGGTCACAGAACTTGCTAAGAACAGAACTGGCAACCTACAAGCTCTACATTCTATTTCTAGAATAAAATCGGGCACAACAGAACATTTTTCTTCAATAAAAAAACCCACCATAAATCCACAGTTAAATCTGTTATGTCCATTTCTAATGTGGGGACTGCCTGGAGCTAGTAGAAATAGGTTGTATATTTTGGTATGGTAATTTATATGGAAATGTACATGGTACCAAAATTTAACATATAAGTAAAATAAATACTGCTTGTAATATTCTGGTAGAACCATTAAAATGTTCTATCACCTGCATTTACACAGCTGGAGAATAGTATTTTATAATCAACAAGTTTCTCTTTAACTTTGCCTTTAAAATGAATTTTTATGGGTCATTTTATTTTATTTTTATTTTCACATAATGTTCACTGGTTAGTTAATATTGCCTTATAACTATCAGTTAAAATTTGCCAGTATGTGGAGGTAATCATATTTTTAAAAAGGCAAAAATCTGACCCGAAAGCAAGGGACAGGAAAATTATGTAAAACAAGCTCATGTAGCCACCCAGTTGATTTAAGAGCTCTCTCCCTGTCCCGCCCTCCTTTTTCCATCATGTGCACGTTCTTAGTCCAGACAACTAGAACTTATGCTGCAGGAGTCACTTTGTCTAGGACCCTCTCCTCCACCTCCAGGAGACCAGTGCCGCAGCCTTCCATTTCCACTCCTGTTAAAAACTAGGTTGTGATCCAGGCGGTGGTGGCTTACACCATTAATCCAGCACTCGGGAAGCAGAGACAGGTGGATCTCTGTGAGTTCGAAGCCAGCCTGGTCTACAAGAGCTAGTTCCAGGACAGGCTCCAAAGCTACAAAGAAACTCTGTCTCGAAAAATAAAAAACAAAACAAAACAGAAAGCAATGGTGACAAAATAAAGAGCAGAATTTTAGATTTGGAATTTGCATAAGTGTGTGGCTATTGTGATCAGATTCCATTCCTACCTAAGTGATGTCTCCTTATTCTTTAATCCATCCACCCAGTCATTAATTCAAATGTTCTAGTTTCTATTATTGTCAAGCAGTGTGCTGAATCTTGAGTAAGCAGTGAGTAAGATGTTTGATTCCTTCCCTTGTAACTCATGATCTGGACTCTAGAGGGAGAACAGTAAATAGCTGCTTTACAAACATATCTGTATGTATATATTAATAACCTAAAAAAGTAAAGCAGACATTTACATAAAGAAACAGGGGTGTTGGGAACTTAAGCAGCTTTCCCATGACTGCATAGCCAGGGAAAGAGGTTCTTACCATGAACAAGGCTGCCTCTTCCAGAGACCACAGGCCTACATTATGTGAGAATTCAATATCAGCTCCATTCTTCCTTGGGGATTCTGTGGCTGCTCACAGGAAGACTGGCAGGAAGCCTTTTCTAGGCTTGAACTTTCTGTCAAATGAAGGGTTTGGACCAGATGATTCGGAAAGCCCCTCTGGCTTGGTGACTTAAATATAGAAAAGATCTGTAGAAGCCCAACCCAAACATGATTCATAGTTCTCCAAATCAGGCTTGTGTTGAGACTTGGAGCCATAGAACTCTTACCAAGTCCTCTATTACTCTAAAGAACTTGAGAATGCAGAAGCTTTGAGTGAGTGACAGATACCAGCCTTCGAACTGGGGAGTTTGATCGGGAAAGAATGATGGAGAAATCCAAGAGTAGAGAAACCCTTTAGATGTCCCCTGAAGTTAGATGTCCCTTGGGCCTGATATTTTCCCATACCTACAGTGGACAACAAAAGGGACTCATGCATCCGCGTGTGAGTTTGGAAATTGTGGATGCTCGGCCAAATTAGGCCTTAATCTTAGTAATCCACCATCCCACGAGGGTAGAAGCCTTCCTACTCCAAATTAAACTTTCAAAATGAGCTTCTTTTTCCCCCCCGAGCACAAACCTTGCCAAAACTGTAAAACTTGCTTGAGTGGTCATTCTCTCTACAAGCAGAGCTCCCAAGACGATGCATATTGAGTGCTCATGGCAAAAGGAACAGCTTAGGTTTGGCCAAAGAACCCAAACTTCAGCTACCATTTTTAGCTACTTTCTTACATTTACTTTGAAAATATAACTTTTTGCATAAAATTCTTTAAACTCCCATAAATCATTCACAACCACAATGTTCTCTCTAGAACTTTGATAATGGCACAAAATGCCTGCAAAATACTCAATAATGGAAAATACAGAGTGTTTTTCTATTCACTAATTAAATTCTTTTAAGTGTTGGCACACTAAGTTGATAACATTAAGTACCAAATATTAGGTACCAAAGTAAGAGGACTTCACATTGATATTCTAATTTTCAATTTCTGATTTAATCATAGACATAAAACCATCTCATTTTGTAATTATAGGACTTGAGTTCAGTTCCCAGCATCCACATCAGAAGCCTCATAAACATCTGTAATCCCAATCCCAGGAAATCTGACGCCCTCTCCTGACTTCTGAGGGCAGATGCACTCATGTGTACATACCCCACACAAACACACACATACATATAATTAAAAATAAATTTTTAAAGCGAAAAATACAAATTTAGTTGTCTGATAGAAATAATATAATTGAGGGTGTACTCACTGCTCACCTTGGGATTTACATGTCAGCAATAATAAATATGGGCTGAATTAATTAAATTGAAGAAAATCTTGTAGATGCATGTTTACTTTTCATGGATAAAATTTTCATGGGCATAAATCTTGTAATCAAATTTAAATAAAACATATTTAAAATACAAGCAATAGAAATGTGCATATTAAGTAGCCACATATTATTAGATACACAAAGGAATTATTTTGATGATTGTACTCTTTCATGACTCTATCTCGCTGCTCTAAGAACACCCAAATTATATTAGGAGCATATGTATAAGTCTGGCCTTATGACCTCCATGTGGTGACACCTTGCACTAAGGATGTTGTTTATAATTGACATATCCTCAGTGTTCAGCTCAGAGAGAGAGAAGTGATTTCCACTGTAAGAAAACAGAAAACCAAACTTGTTTGTCAACAAACGCACATGTATTTTGGGCTATGGAGATGGTTCAGTGAGTGGAAGTGCTTGCTCTGCAATCATGGGGACCTGAGTTCAAATCCTCCAAACCCACATAGAAAATCCAGGCATAGCTGTCTGTTCCTGTAACTCAGCATTAGGGGGCAGAGAAAAATAAACCCTGAGAGCTGGCTGACCTGCTTCTGTGAGAGATCGTGTCTTAAGGCAGTAAGGCAAAAAGTAATAGAGGAAGGCATCCAATATCCTGCCCTGGCCTCTATATACATCTTCACACTTACCTGTACCTGTGCATTCATATGTACGCCCTCCACTCACCCCCCATGCATGTATGTGCTAGTTATCTTTAAATATTTAGTACCCCATCTTCCTTTCCCCATCCTCTCCTCTCCAGATGCCTTTTTTTCCCTTCCCCCTCTGGCTCATTATCTTCCCTCTTCTTGTGTTGCCCAGTAAGTATTCTTCCTTTAGGATGCTTCTAACTATGAAGAGTCTGTCCAGGAATGCATTCATTTGAGTACTTACTGATGACCCAATATGTCATTAGCCTTTGGGTATCAAAGACGATTGATAGTGTCCCAGAGTTCAAAGAAGAGACAATCCAGCTGACACTAGGCCACACGGCCAGTGAGCAGGGCTGTCAGTCACTAGAGTTAAAATTCAGCACCTGCCCTTTACTATGAAAAATCTATTTTCCCCCAAGTTTTTCCTTTATCACTTGTAAGCTGGGACCATAATCAGTCGTTTCTGTTGCCCAGCGTTCAAAGCAATGCAAAGAAAAGAACTGGCTCTGTAATGTGTTTTAGGTTAATGGATGAGTAGATGATATTGGCTCCTTAACGAAAATTAAAAAAAAAAAAGAAAAGAAAAAAATCTCGCTTATATGAGATTTTCACTACCCTATTTCCCCTCAAAGGATTGTTGTCAATATCAAATCCAAGTGTGATTTTGGTTTCCTAGATAAAGATATTCGTGTTCTCAGGGAAGATGACCTCCTGAAATCATTTGGTCATATTTAATGTCCCTAAGAAGAGGTGGGCAAACTCCCCTGCGCACGCCCCCTGCAGGCCTCAGATCGTTCTGAACTTTTTTTTTTTTTAACCATTTGGAAGTTTGGTCTGTTAAAGAATTAAAATATCTTTAGGAGAATTCGGTCAGAGAAAAGGGCGCCAAAAGGAGATGATCCCTCCAGAAAGCAAGTGAGCAAAATGCCGGGGGTCTCTGTTTTGAGCAAACCAGGTAACATCCAGATCTGTAGCAGCTCAGAACACCAGGGCAGAGGAACCAGGAGCCTTGCAAAGAGCCCAAAGGGTCCGGAGTGAAGCCCAGAGGCATGGTGCTCCTGCGTATCACCCCAGGCGCGTCCCTTGTCACCTCAGAGAAGCTGCCCAATTTCAGAATCTAGCAACTGCGTCTCCAGAAGCACTCATCAACTGTGGCGACCGAAGCGTCACACCCTGTTCCTCCTTCCATCTATGTTGCCTCGGTGGTGGCAGGAACGCCTCAGATGGCCCCAACCGCACAGTTCGATCTAATCTCCGAGCTCCTGAATCTGGGCGTCCCATCCCTCTAGCTGTTGTTTGGGGACCAGGTTTTCGTGTCTCAGTCCTCCAGCTATCACAGATTGCATGCCCTTCAGCGCAGCCAGAGTGGAAAGCCAGGCAGACTCCTAGTCTGGGGCTTTCCAGGCTCCACTAATCCCTTGGCTCCACACTCCAGGGGTGCACACCAAGGTCACTAGCATCGGTGTGACTGCTTCCACCCTCCCTCTCCTGAAACCCTTCCCCTTCTGAGGTCTCCAGGGTCCAGCTCGTCTCTGCTAATTCACCCCACCTACTTAGGGGTCTCCTTCTTTACACCCCAGCAACTGAACTGCATCTTGCTTTTGCCTTGCTGGTGCTTGCCCCCTCTGGAAAGGATCGCTTTCCCATTCAGGGGCTCCTGGAAAGTCTCCCTTTGGGTTTCCGGGAGCCAGAGGGAGGAGACAAGCCTCCCACTCGCTCAGGGGGAGCGGCAAGGGAACCGACGCAAACTTCTGCTGCACTTACTTCGGGCCGAGGCTGCCGCCCCCGTGCCTCTGCTCGCTCTCCCACCGGCAGCTGCTTCTGGGCGACCGGGAGTCACCACCGTGCTCTCATTCCCCACGCCAGCGGCGGCGGCTGCGAAATGCGCAAGAGGAGAAAACTGGTCTCTCAATGACAAGTGTGCCCAAGGTCTGGGTCCAGAGCGGAGTTCTGGCTGCAAGCTTGAGTCTCAGCCACCTTCAGCAGCCCCGGGATGCTGTACTGGGCACCGTGTGCCCCACTCCTCGGCTGGGCTGTTTCTGTCCAACTTGCAGTTTTAGTGCATGCCAGGACTGCAGCACTCTCTCCGTCCTCCCGGGAAGACGACTTTCAATTCACCTGGAGGTTGGCGAAGATCCCTCGCGGGCTCGCATCGTGACAACGGGTGCAGAGGAGAGGGAGGTGCGCGGGAGCCTTGGCTGCCCGAGTGCGCCTCCAGCATCCTCGGCGACGAGGAGCGCACAGCCGTCTCCAGCCGCTCTCCTCCGGACTGCAGTCCTGACGTCACCTGCCCTCCCTCCCGCCCCACAGAGGAGCGGCAGCGGCGGAGGGTGGGGTGCCGCGAGCGAGGACGAGGGAGTGTGAGTGCGCTTGTGTACACGCGAGCGTGTGCCCGGCAGGGCTGGGGACCGATAGGAACCGCAGCTGGATCCCAAATCCGAGCTCTAGGCAAAGCGGTGCCGAGGGGCTACTGTGAACAGCTGGGGGCGCTCGCTTTCCGGTTGGGGTTGAGTTTGGGTGAGACCAGGAGAAAGAGATTAAGGTAGCAGCGGTTAAGGCGGTGGGAGAGATAGGAGTTTAAAAGGATGCGCCCGAAGTTGGACCGTACACAGGACTCCTTTTTAAAAAGCTGCGCTGGAGGCAGAGAGAAGTAAACACAGTGGAACAGTAGATCTTACTCCACTAACAGTAACAGAATCTGGGTAGAGTTGGGAGCTCTCAGCCTTGGCTATTTCTGGCTGCTAGTTCACTCTAGGCTTTAGGGTGGCTAATTTTTACCGAGTAATCCGTGCAGCTGTGTTCCTCACCTAATTTCCGTCTTTTTGTGAGCCTGGGGAAACTGTGGTTAGAAACTGGGGAAAAGTACCCTTGAGTGAAAAGGGTCAAGGGCAAAGAGTACGCGAAGTCCATTCTCTGGGTCCTGCATCAAAGGCCACCGAGATGAGAATCCTGAGCCAGAATCCCTTGCATCATCAGGATGAAAATAGTTTGTCTTTGCGATCTACAAGACTTTACTCTCTTAGGGTAGTTCCGTAGTCACCTAACTTTCCTCCTGAAATTGTCTTGGTGTTGGGACGGGCAGAGGTTATTCCCCGAGCATTTGCCCCCTTAGTGCAACCTTTACAAGCTTGTCATGGACTCTGCACTCCTCTGGGCTGCAATGACCAACTAGGAGATGTCTGCTGGCTGCCAGAGGTGGGAGCGAAATGTGCAATGCGCTCCAGCCCAGGTCAGATCTGCTGCCAGTTTCTTGGCGTCCAGCGCAGGAGCGCTCTGCAGTGACTGCTCAAGCAGCCAGCAATTTTGCCCTGGTGAGAGGCAGTGAATTTTAACTTCAAGCGTCTTCTTTCATGAATCACACACCTTTTAATCTCTGCTGTGCTCATATTCATTAAAATAGTTTCAATAGAGAAGGTGGGAAGAGGAAATTAAAAGTGAGAAAAATGTCTTAGTTCAAAAGTATTTTTAAAATATTCAGCTTTCTAAAGATTCTGAAATAGAATCAGATGTCAACAAAACTGCTCCAATCCCAATCCTCCAATGTAAGTTTAATAAACAGAAGCAAGTCTAGTAACCTTGGCTATTGTGCTATGCTTAATAATTTTTAAAACTCGCACATTGAAACATTGGAAATATGGCTAGTCAGGTAAAATTAAGGATATCCTTAATAACTGTAGGTTGAAGTCCAAAAACAAGCAGCATAATTAAAGTGGAAAGATACAGTATGCTCCTAATGAGAACAAGGGAACAGCAGGAAAGGACACAGGGCCATCAGCCTCCAGGTTCTTCTGCAACTGCCCTATTTTTTAAGGTGTAATTTTGAAAGCACACTGACACCGTGTAGGACTTATATAACCAGATCCCAGCTATGTTCATTTCAAAAGCATAATCTCTCAGTAGGAGTCACTGTTCCCAGAAATGCTAATTCAGATTAATAGTGTGGGAATAAGCAAGCCATTGACAAATTAGTGATTTGAAAACAAAATTGAGAAGTGACAGCTGTGAACCTTCCAAGATAGGTTGCGACTTTTGTTTGCATGTATTCAATGCAGGAAGTTAGCGATGCTCTGTTGTCTACTATAACAGCCTGGTTGACATGTCCCCCAGCAAATTGTGGCCATTGGACATGAAGGACACAAACAGTTCCTTCCCTTATTTTCATTGCATCCTGTGCACACCTTGAGGACAACCATCTGTGTACATTGATGTGATTGGTTCTTTGCATGTTTAGCTTCCTTCCAAGCTTACAAACCCCTCCCCTGTGGGCACTGGTTTACTTTCCTTAGGATCCAGCGTGCTGTCTACTAATGTTTCTCTGGGTTGTGTTTAAAGAGCATAAAATAACTACACTGAAGAATCTGTCTTTCAATCAGAAAGTGGAACAAAATGAAGTACCAGAAAGGAATCTGAACACAGATCATCAATTAGTGCTCCACAAACGCAGCAAGAGGACTGGCAAGAAGTAGAATCAATAAATAGTGCTAGGAAAACGGGATCCACAATGGGAAACAGAAAATCTGACCCTTAACACAACATAAAATTGGATAAGGGTGGAAAGAAGATTTAAGGTGAGGCCTGAAGCCCAAGAAATTGATAGGGAAATGGGGCTACTTGATGTTGGCCATGATCAATGATATGTTTTTTTCTGAATATCATACTGAAAATTTGAGTTTCAAGAGCAAAGATCAATAAATGTAATGACACCAGAATAAAAAGCTTCTGCACAATTGAAGAAGCATCATCAACAGAAATGATAACATACTGACTGGGGAAAATATTTCTGAACCACACATATTGAATATGGCTTACTACCCAAGTTATGAAGAGCCTTTATAATTCAGCAGCAGATGAGCAAACAGCCCAATTTCAAAAACGGGCAAAGGACCTAAGCACACATTTCTCCTCCAAGGAAAACACGTTTTAAAGGGCCAGAAGGTGTGTTGGAGCTAAGAATGTTTCTGCTCTTCCAGAGGCCGAGAGTTGGGTGCCCAGCAACCACATTGTGCTAATTACAACAAAATGTAAGTCTAGCTGCAAGGGATTCAGCACCCTCTTCTGTCACCCATGGGTACCTGCACACATGGGGCATGCTTACACACCATACATATGATTAAATAAAAATTAACAATAAATCTAAAATCAAGTCCAGAGTGTATGGGTCAAGATGCTTAATACTATTAGTTATCAACGAAATGCAAATTAACACCACTACAAGATAACACTTTATATTTGTTAAGATGGCTATGATGAAAAAGATAAATAATAATAATAATAATAATAATAATAAAAGACAATAACAACTGTGGGCAGGGATGTAGGAAAAGGAGACCCCTTTCCATGTTGGCAGGAATGTATTAGTGAAGCTATTATGAAAAACATTTTAAAAGTTAATAACAACAATACTACCATATAACACACCAATTCATCCTCCTGGTAAATAGCTGAAGGAGATGAACTCAGCATCTCATAAAGATGCCTGCATCTCCTCCATGCTCACTGCAGCATTTTTTTTACACCAGCCATGGTTTAGAAATAACTTAAATGTCTGTTGAAAGATTAATGAGTAAAAAAAAATAATAGCATGTATATGTGGGAATACAATTTAACCTTAAAAGGGAAATCCTGTTACTTTCCACACTGTGGCTGGGCCATCTGGGTGCTTTACAGACATTTCTCATTGTGTTGCAGCACTTCTATTCAGCTGGATGTAGCTACTGCTGATAAGCTAGAAGACAAGGTCGGCTCAGCTTACCCCGAGCTTCTCCCTAAGCAGTGTGAGTGGAGCCACAGCCCAAGTCCAGCAGGTCCCAGTCTAGTGACTATGACTGTGTGCCCAGCACAGAGCGCCTACATTCAAGCAGCTCAAGCATCAAGCACATTACAGGGGCTGAATATAGAATGACTGCTCTGCCCAAGACAAACACATGCAGCTATACTTACAAAGAAGCAAGAACACTTAGAGAGTCAGAACTGGAAAACCCTGGGTAGGAAATACAGCTTAAACCCACTGTCTTTCCATACTATGTTCTACTGTCACTAATGTTCCTGAACCAAACTGACAAATGCACACGGGAAAAATTATGCAGAATCTTGAGTCTATCCTTCTAGAACCTACCTCCTGGGAAGAATAAAATAATCTCCCTTGGTCTCTGACAAAGTTTCTCACCTTCCACAACAACAAAGAAAAAGAAGAAGAAAAGGAAGGAGGAAAAGAGGCAAGAATGAAAAAAAAAAAAAACTAGTCCTGGTGATACATGCCTACAATCCCAGCATTCAGGAGATGGAGGAGGAAGGGCTGAAAGATCAAGGCCAACTTTAGGCTATGAAACAAGACTATCTATGAAAAATAAACAACTAAACAAAAGTTCCCCAAACCAACACCAAGATTTTAAGAAGAAGAAAAAGGAAGAATAAATACTTTTCATATAGCACTTAGCCTGCAGTAATTCTCCTAAAACCCAGTTAACATGTAGCTTGTGCATATTGTTAACAGATGTGTTTGTGTAGAATATCTGAATATGTGTATGTATATTCTAACTTAATAGGTAAAATACACCATATAGACTATAATCAAAATGATATAAACCCATCCAAGTAAAGCAGTTACATGAGTTCATGAGAACAATCATTTTAGAACATAATGTGTCAGACACAAAACATTAGCCTTCTCATGAAATTTCTCTGAGGACTCAGGTTTGCCCTTAATATTTAGTTCCTCATGGTATATGAATACCTTTATATTTGAACTACTCGTGTAGTGGCCTCTAATCCTGACAGAGTTAACCTCTGAGACAAACAGCTAAGAGACCACTTTTCTTTTTAAGAAATGAAAGTCCTAATTGAGGCATTGAAATTCCAAAGTTATAATAACTTAAGCTAAAACTAAAAATTGACATAATAACCCAATACATTTGCAGTAATTTAGTGAAATTTTATATTAAAATGGTAATTGTAGGGCTAAAGAGCTGACTCAGTGAGCAAAGGTGCCTGCTGTGCAAGCTGGGGCCTCGGTTCGACTCCACATAGCACTGAGTGGGCCAGGTATAGCAGTGCTCGCTGCCGTTAATGCCAGTACTTGAGAGGTAGAAGCAAGAGGATCTCTGTAAGTTTGAGGCTACCCTGGTCTACATGGTGAGTTCCAGGACAGCCAGACATACATAGTCAGGGCCTGTCTCACAAACAAGCAAAATGTCAGGCATGAACGCTCACTGTAACTCCAGTGTTGTGGACTGGAGACTGGTCAATCCCAGGAGCTGAATGCACAGCCAACTAGATGAAATGGTGAGCTTCAGTTCAGTGAGAGACCCTGTCTCAATGGAATGAGATGGAGAGTGACAAAGGAAGACACATATGTCCTCCATGTGTACAGGCACCTACACACACATGCATATACCACATACATGAACATTCAAAGAGAGAGACAGAGAAAGAATGACTAGGAGACAGATAACCAGTACTCTCTGTATAATCACAGTCTGGCAATAAGTTTGAGATTAAAGTTGCATTTATCTGTATTGTTACAATAAAAATCACGGCACTTTACATATACACTTGTGAACCAGTCCCTGGATCTGCCCTGTATGACTTGTATGCCAGCCTACATCAATAGATCACATCCGCAGTATGCATTCAGCAAGCAATATCTTTGCCACGTCATAAAATCTGAAGAACAACAGTGAAGAGACAACCAACTGTTTTTCGCTGGACTCTGGCGGGGTTTCTTTAAAGGGAAAGTGGATTTTTATAACGCATGTTCCCATGGATAGATTTACCTATGTGTAAAGAAAATGCTGCAACCATAAAGCTTTTGCTTTTCACATCAATTGGATGAAGGCAAAAAGGTTCTAGCCAGAATGGACTCTGCACATCGCTCAGTTCCTGCCCTAAAGAATAGACTAGTACCCTTTCCCTCTCTTCCCTTTGTGTTATGTTGAGACACAATAGTCCACCTGAGCAAGGTAGGGAGAGTAAAATTCATAGGAAGAAGATAGAATTTCTTAGAAACTTTCAGGAAGTAGTTTAGTAGTGGTTTAATTACACTCATTTGGTTCTTTTTTGCTTAGTACAAAGCAACTTCAATCTAGATCTAAAGGAATGCCTGCTGGAAGTATGGGAACACATGCTTGCAATCCCAGCCCTTGGATGGGAGGTTTCAATGTCAAACCAGCTTGGACTACATAGGTCAACCTGCGCTATTTAGTAAAACCCTGTCACCACCACTCCCACCACAAAAAGGATTGAGGGGGGAAAGAAAGGAAGTCACCAGCTTTCACTTGTGTCCCCCATTCATTTCTAAACACTGATTTCTTGAGCCCTCTTTGCAGGTACTGCCTTCCACTTTTGTACAGAGTAGGTGGGGTTTTTCCATTTCCATGGTCTAAATCATACAATTAGAACCTGGGCCCCTCCAGGCACAGCAGCTTGTCTGCCTACGTGTTTATAAAGTATATATACACTTGCTGAACTCTATAAATAATAATAACAGTAATCACCCTCTATACAAAATTAGAATGCTAGCATATTCAACCAGTTTATTATGCTGATTTGCTTTAGTTCTTTGTAATTATCTCATGAAACCTATGGTATAATGGGCACTACATTATACAGTCTTCCAAAAATATGCCACTATAGATCCCAGCAAAGAGGAACACCTGCAGCTCCCCTCCACCCACCTCTGTAATACAGAAGTGGCATGGTGGTACTTAAGTTGTATTCACTGAAAACTATTCTAAGCAGTCATCTTTCCAGTCTTTTCCACCCAAACTCCTTCCTTAAGGATCTTTAAAAGTCTACGCATCCACAAGGAGCAACTTGAACAAGAAGTGTATAATTTCCCCCACATCCAGTACACTTTGTAGATTGCACACTGCCACTCAGTCCTCCAGGAGACATAGGGTGAAAGGCAGCAAACCAAGGTGTACCCCAGTGATAGTTACCAATGGTCACTGGTTTTAAGCAATCAAAAAATTAACCTCGTTTATTTCTTTAGACTGGATCTCACTGTGTAATCCAGGTGGTCTCAATCGCCCAGTTCGCCTGCCTCCATGCTCCCAGCACGGAGCTGACAGGCCCACACCATCACAGCCACCTCAACCTTGGCTTCGCGGGAAAAGCAGTAGCCTCTCTCTCTCAGTGATTTGCCTTCCCAGCCCAGAGAAAAGAACAAAGACATCACTGAAGTCGCAGTGAATAAATGCATTCTGCTTTTCACTGTGCAAGGCTCATCTCTCCCTGCAATGAATTTGCCAGGTTGAGGTAATTAAGTTTGTGCTACAGCTTAGATCATTGAGAAGACAGGTGACATGGCCAAAATACTCATGGCATTTGAAACCACGTCATAGAAAGACGTGTACTACATAAAATAGAAACCCTCACACCCTCTGAGAAGAGGGAACGCCTAGCCTTTCCTGCTTTTTGCCTCAGGGTTCTCTTCAATGCTGTCATGTTATTTTAATGCGCCAGAGTGCAAACGCTGGCCAGAGATTTCTGCAGTCAGAATTCCACTGTCTCAAGCAGTGTGTTCAGTCTTCTGAACTAATTGGAAAGAGCACCAGGTAATACAATTCTTTTGACATTGCTGCAGAAATACCTGAGGGAGTTCCCTAGAAGAATCGCTGCCCACAGAGGCAAAGCTCTGCCAAAGGCTGAGTCTGCACTCGGCAGCTTCCATCGTGGCTCTCTCCAGCAAAGCGAGACCCATCCATTTTCACAGCACACGTAGCTCTCCTTGGAGGGTGCTATCCTCCGAAACATTGTCCAATCCACCGGAATAACCACCGTGTCTGTCTTCACTGGCAGCTACTTTTAAAGAAAAGGAGCTATCTTGAACTCATCCTCAGATTTGTGTGCAAAGGGCACAGCCAATGAGAAGTGTGAGAACAAGTGCCTTCCAGGAAGTACCCATTGAAAATACGAAAGATGCTTGTAATTCCAGCATTGGGTTGGCCGGAGGCTAAGGCAAGGACATAGTGAGTTCAAGGTCAGCTTAAACTACGTGGGGAGACCCTGTATCATTTACAGTAAACGGGGCTAGGGAAATGGGTGAGAGTGCTTGTTCCACAATTATGAGGGCCTGAGTTCAAATCCTCACCACCTACATAAAAATCCAGATGTGGATAACCTCAGCCCTACGGGAGGTGGAGACAAGGTGCTCACTGGGTTTGTTGCTGTCAGCCTAGCTCCGGCTTCCTTGGGAGATCCTGCCTTACAGGAGTACAGTGGAGACTGATAGAGCAGAAACTTGAACCATTCTCTGGCCTCTGCACATTGAGCATGGATATTCCCCCATATACGTGTGTGTGCCTGCATCACACACAGGTCATATACACTCACCAGTACAAACCAGGAAAATATTCAATAAACATAAAATGATTTTTAAAGTGTATAGTCAGCAACAACTTCCTAAGTTCTTAAACTATTGGAAGACATGCTCTGTTCATGACTGATTAGGGAAACCACAGAGCTGAGGAGAAATGTGTGTGTAAGAAGTGGTGTGGGCGGGGTTGTTTCTGGATACAATGTAGACGGTTGCCTTCTCAAGATCTGTGGCCGTGGTTGTCAGTCAGTCAGGATCAGTAAAGAAACAGGATTCCCTCTATTTTAGGAATCTAGTGATTAAATGTCCATAACTAGATGCTTGTGAATCGCTGGGAAAGTTGGAGTGTTCTTAGCGAAGCTCCCAGTGAACAGAGAACAGAACTCACTGTTGATGCTCCCCTGGCAGCTTCAAGTTCAAGGCCCCTTTCCACTGCTGCTGAGCCATTGCTACTGTTTCTCCAGGCCTGAGGGGCAGTATAGGGAGCTCATGCCTGGCAAGTATGAGTTCCTGACTTCCCTGCATCAGAAATAGCCAAGGTTGGCTGGAAGATGGCTGCTATCACATTTTTGCCATACAAAGTGTGTGCATGTACACGTGTGTGTGTGTGTGTGTGTGTGTGTGTGTGTGTGTGTGTGTGTGTGTGTGTTTAGTGAATCTTGCCCTGATTTTAGGTACAAGGCTCTAAGGTCTCAAGTAGAGACTGAGTGAGCCAATGAAGAGGACCAACCCCAAGTGGCCCCCAAAATCCATTCACTCCATTCCCCCAAATCAGGGAGTTAATGAGGCTTGTCTGTACCAAGAGAGGGATGATTTTGAGAATAAATGTCTGTAGTGGTAATAACCTTCACATCCTGCTTGCCTAATGTCAGAATCCAAAAGAAGAAAGACTCTAGGCAAAGCCAAGAGATCCATTTCATGGAAGTCAAGGTCCCTAGTCTTGCTATTATCTTTACTGGTGATAAGTGTACATGGAGCAGGAAATTTCCTTTCATGAACACACAGAAAAATCAGACAAGGAGGACCTTCTGGGAAGTGCAGCCTAGGCAATGTCTGAGAGGACCAGTGATGGATCTGGTGGGAGGGTCCTAAAAGGAGGATCACATGCTCTGGAGATTGAGCATGGCCAGCAGCCAGTGAAGTTAGGAAGGAACTTCCCATCCAGGTCCTCTGGGCCACAAAGGAAACCTCAGAATGAGAAACCATGAGTTCCAGAAGGTAGCTGAGAACTCACAGGAGAAACTCTCACACATACTTCATAAAACACTCAAGTATGTGGAAGATGAGCAGTACTGCCGCCATCATGAGGGGCTCCAGACAGGAAACCAAAGCACAGCAATCAGGGCTTTGAACAGGGAACAAGCAGACTGGGGAAGAAGCACTGCCAAGGAACCTGGAGCAATGAGCTCCTTCTACTTCTCTATGAATCTGTGAACTAGGAGAAAGAAGAAGGAGCTGAGAAAGGGCTAGGAGAGGACGGTTCTGAAGGCAGTGAAGTCCAGGATCTGAGTGGAGGCCACCTGGCTCCACAGAAAAGCCGGTGTATGGCTTCCAAGAGTCTTCAAGAGCAACTACAATGCACTAAGGTTCTAATATGTGCCCCCAAAAATATCAGGTTGAAATTTAATCATCTACAGAATAGTGTTAACCCTGAAACCTTTAGTTCAGGATGGCTCTGGGGCGAACAATGGGATTGTGTATTTATGGAAGGCTTGAAGAACCTGTTAGGTTCCTTTCTCCCTATAGCACAGGAAGAAATCAGCAAGGTGTATCTTTGAAGGAAAGAGAAGCCCTCGGCAGTCGCATGTCTGCCAGTGTGTTGGGCTTGGACTTCCTGCTCTCCAGGGCTGTGATAAAAACAAGATTTATTCTTTCTAAGTTGTCCACTGAAGGTGTTTTATTTTACCAGCATGAACAGACTAAGACAAATGCTCTGGAGGTGGAGGACTAAGTCCCTTAACAGAACATGGTGTAATATCATAAAACCACCAAATACTGCTGGGTGTGGTGCCACAAGCCTTTAATCCTGGTACTCTGAAGGCAGAGACAGGAGGATCTCTGAGTTCAAAGTCACCCTGGTCTACAAAGGAAGTTTTAGGTCAACCAGGGTTATATGGTGAGACCCTGTATAAAAAAAAAAAACCCGGAAATGTGCATGCTCATGTGCATAAGACAGAAGGAGAGAAGCAGGGAGAGGGGGAGGTAAGCAGAGAGAGAATCATTTCTAAATCCCTGCTCTGTGGTAGCTTGGAGAAACTGGTTGCATATTTTTAGACTATATATCCACATAAAGCTACATAAAAGAAACATTCTTTTCAAAACTCCAGGCACCTATGAAGAAATGTGCTGTTCCCAAAAAACGTCCTTGCTTATTTGCTCCACAAGACCACCACGAACGCCTTCAATTACAGCAGCCGCGTTAACAATGCTGTTGGTGTCTGAATTTTCTCCCAGTACTCTGAAATCTTAAGAAATATACATTTAAAAAAGAATATTTCCCAGGAAAAGCCCCAAATGCAAGCCCTAACTTCTAGAGAGATTTCCAAGGAGGGATCCTGCTGCCTGTGTTAGCCTTGGGTGGCCCCTGCTCCCCTTTCTCTGTGACGTCCAGGGAACTCATGCAAGCAGGGCAAAGGGAAGTTAGATGTTGAATGGAGGTTTTTCCTTTTTTTTTTTTTTAATTTCTTAGGCTATCTGTTGGTTTGTTTGGCTCTAGTTTTTACATTTCACATTTTGCCTCCACAATTTTGAGTTGCATACACATTTCTAAAATGATTTTGCAAGAGAATCTGAAAGAAATGGAAATAGATATACAACATGGATCAAAACACAGGATTTTCTTCTCTTGAGGAATGGTGAAAGAACTGCTATACCAGTATTTAGACGATTCTTTTAGCATGCAGGCTAAGTCTTATTGTTTTCCATCAAAAATTTTTAACATTTGGTTTCTACAGGATGCATGTCATAATTTCTTGCTGCCCAGAATTTTGAATGTCATTTCATTTTTAGTAAGTTCCAGGTTTTCTTACTTTTTATTTTTTTAAAGAAAAAAATCTATTACTTACTCAGATTTGAGTCAGGTCCTCGTATATCATAGGCACACAGCTTACCAGGAAGCTAATTCTCATCTCCCCCCCCCCTTTTTTTGTTCTTGTCATTTTGAGGTAGGGTCTTGATAAGAAAACCTAGCTGGCTTCAAACTCATGATCCTAATGCTTCCACCTCCTCAGGGCTGGAATAATAGCCATGCACCACCACATCCAGCCTCTGGACCCCTTCTGCCACAGAGTATAGACAGGTAAATGAGAAATATATTCTCTCGTGGGGTATTTATATTACCAATGAATATGCTGGTTAATTTTTTTTGTCAACTTGACACACACTGGAGTCACCTGGGAAGAGGGAACCTCAGTTGAGAAATTACCTCCATCAGATTTTCTTGAAGGTCTATTTTTGTAAGATATACTTGATTAATGATTGATACAAGAGAACCCAGCCCATTGGGGGTAGCACTATCCCTAGGCAGGTGGACCTGGATTGTCTAAGAAAAGTAGCTGTGCAAGCCAGGGGAGGCCCCAGTGAGCAGTGTTCATCTGTGGTTTCACTTCAAGTCCCAGTATGGAGGTTTTGCCTTGACTTCCCCCTCAGTGAAGAACCCTTTCCTCCCCAGAGTGGCTGATCATCATGGCGTCCATCACAGCAACAGAGAAACAGACTAGGACCTAGTCTGGAAAGTCTAGGAAAGACTCGATGCCTCTAAGATTTCTGAAGACTGCTGGCAACAAGAACAGCTGGAGGCAGGCTGAAGAGATGGCAGCTTTGCAAAGTCAAGCACCCAGCAACATCAAAACAGGCACGCAGTGTGGACACAACCATAGCTGTAATTCCTCCTCAATCAATTCCCTGCATGGTTTAGAAGCATTAGAGGAATGTTAGCCCTGGGCTTATTTTTCCAACTGAAACTATGTTGAATATATAAATCGAGCTGGATAGAAATGCTATCTTAATAACTTTGAGTCTTCTGACCGTGAGCACAATGCATCTCTTGTTCGATTTAGACCTCTTCAAATTGCTCCCACCATAGTTTTTGGCTTTTGAGTGTGTGGTTATGGCAGGTTACAGCTTGGTTCTATCTCAGATATTTCATAATTTTTATGCATTGTAAATGACATGAATTTTAATTTCGACTTTAGAACATCTGGCTTCTGTGAAGATAGTCTAAAAGATGATGCCTCATTGTTATATCAAAACACATTGACTTTTATACTTTGACATTTTTATCTTGTGACATCTATAAACTTATTTATTAGTTTCAGTGACTTTTTATAGTCCATCTGATATTGCCCTATGACAAATCAGGTCATCTGTGAACAGAATCAGTTATTAATGTTTTATGACCCTAATGTCTTTTATTTCTCTCCCATGTCTGGTTGTATAGAAAAGAAATTACATATTTTGGTCAATAGATTTGGTAAGAATAGTCAACTCTGCCTTATTCCTTATCTTGGAAGGATATGTTCAGTTTGCCACTAAGTGTGGTGTCATATATAGATGCTATAGATAGATCATCTAGCAAACAGAAAAGAAAATCAGGAATGAATTTGGCTTTTTTAATACTCTTTTCTATACCTCCTGAATATATTCATATGGGTGCCATTTAGGTTTCTAATAAGATGAACTGTGCTGATAAAGCTTCAAGTATTAAGTCAAAACTGCACCCATGGCATCAACACCAGTTGCTCGTACAATTTGCCTTTTTAAAAAAAGAAAAATCTTTCAAGTAAGCTGTCATGAATACACTGTCAGGAACATAGACAAACAAGTGTGTGTTCCTACAATGCCGGATTTATTAAATAAAAATAAATTCACAAGGTATGTCAGTTTCTCTAGCATCAACTTCTTGATTAGTCCCAGTTTACTTGATAGCTAACCGAGGAAGATTTCTTTTTCTAATTCCAGCCTTAAGTACTAAGATTAACTCTCACACCACATATTCCAAATTCTACAGTAAATCTGCCATATAGATGTAGGCTGAAGAATAGCTACAAAGGGTTAGAGATGCTACAGTAGAGTTCAAAGAGTTCCAAAGATATGGACAGAAGCAGAAATGTAAAGCTGACAAGAATGTCACAAAAGCCTCTGTGGGAATAAGAGAGCAAATTCTGATGTTGTAGAGTCTGGTTGCTACTGGGTCACAAGTTTGAGCTAAGCCAAAGGTTGAACTGAGGTACAGAAGTAAGGGGAGGAACTAGAAAGGTCATAGAGTAAAAGGGCAAGACAAATAAATGGCCAGACAGCAGGTCTGGAGAGCTAAACAGACAAACAGACAGCCTTTTGAGCAGGGTTGCATCAGGAGTAGAGACAGCGCCAACTGAGGCCTCTGAGACAGTCGGGAGTCCTCTGCCTGCAGGGCTCTCAATGCACATAGCGCACTGGGTACTCGGATGACAATAGCTGAGTTAAGGTGTTGAAGGATGAAATCGTGATTGCCTGTAGACTTCGCATCTTCACAGCAGCGACTGACAGGTAAGTCTCTCTAGAGATTGCCTCAGCTACTGAACCAGGCTCAGATCTGCTACTACTCCGGGGCTCAGGTGTTCTCAGGTGAGTGTGTTGCCCCCATCCCACAGTCTTGTCTATCTGATAAGTTCCTGGGCCTACTTTTGCCGGTATGATTTTAATATGCCCACGTGCTTCTATCGCCCCAGTTTACTCGGACAAACTTATAGGGTACACCCTTTCTACTTTTAGCCATAAGTTATTTATCAACCAATGCCTTGTGGGTGGTGCTGGACACATGGCACTGTTTATGTGCCCGCTGAGATGCAGTCATCCTCCATCCTCAAATTGGAGTCGAAAGTCGCTTGTAAAATGGAGTCTCTTGAGGCAAGGCATAGTCTGTAAAACCACTGTATTGTACAATCCAGTAACTTTGGGCAGGCTGTGGCCTGAT
>PVIU01014309.1:0-52515 GCA_004026605.1 Ondatra zibethicus
TATTTAGGAAGTGGTTCCCTGTGCCAATGCATTCAAGTGTACTTCCCATTTTCTCTTCTATAAGGTTCAGTGTTGCTGGCTTTATGTTGAGGTCTTTGATCCATTCAGACTTGACTTTTGTGCATGGTGATAGATATGAGTCTATTTCATTCTTCTACATGTTGATATCCAGTTATGCCAGCACCACTTGTTAAATATGCTTTCTTTTTTTCCATTTGATATTTTTTGCTTCCTTGTCAAAAATCAGGTGTTTGAAGATGTGTGGATTGATATCTGGGTCTTCTATTCAGTTCCATTGGTCCTCCTGTCTGTTTTTATGCCAATACCAGGCTGTTTTCAGTACTGTAGCTCTGTAGTAGAGTTTGAAGTCAAGGATTGTGATGCCTCCAGAAGTTCTTTCTTGTTGTTGTGTTTTTTTTTTGGTTTTTCGAGACAGGGTTTCCCTGTAGTTTTTAGAGCCTGTCCTGGAACTAGCTCTTGTAGACCAGGCTGGCCTCGAACTCACAGAGATCCACCTGCCTCTGCCTCCTGAGTGCTGGGATTAAAGGTGTGCGCCACCACCGCCCGGGCAGAAGTTCTTTTATTGTACAGGATTGTTTTGGCTATCCTGGGTTTTTTGCTTTTCCATTTGAAGTTGAATACTGTTCTTTCAAGGTCTTTGAAGAATTTTGCTAGGATTTTGATGGGCATTGCGTTGAATCTGTTTATTACTTTTTATAATCAAGTATAACTAATTGTTTCTTAGATAATGCCTCTTCTGTGTTTGTCACTTAATGAACATTTGGGTTATTTCCCTTTTGGCTATTTGGAATAATGCTGCTATGGACATTCTAATGTTCTAAGGTTATTAAAACCACTTGGGCTGTTCCATGACTTAGCACTTCAGGTGACTTGTTTTTTCAGAGGACCTGAGTTCAGTTCCCAGCACCCATAATGGTTACCTCACAATCACCTGTAAGCCCAACACCAGGGGATCTAATGTCTCTGGCCTCCACAGACATCTGTACTCACATGCATGCACCTTGTCTTCTAGATATAAAATAAAATAATTTAAAGATCCCTTGGAAGTCCCATAATTTTAGCTGACTAAAAAATTATTCTGAGTAAGTTTTTGGAAGATAAAAGAATAATTTTATTAAGTTTATGTTGTTTATTGATTTTTTTTCTTTTAATTGAAGTTTCCAGATTTCTTGAACCTCTGTTCTGGAAGTAGGATTACCTATCCTTACTGCCACGGAGGTACTGGAGATGGATAGCTCTCCCAGGAACTCTAAACTTAAGTATCAGTAACTTTAGTAATGTTTCATTTTTAATGATCAGCATGCCTTTTAAAAAAGACATAATAGGTTCAGTTAACCGTAATTTTAAAAAACGGTGACAAAATATATGTAGAATAAAATTTGCTGGGTGTGGTAGTGCAAACCTGTAATCCCAGCACTTGGAAGGTAGAGGCAGGCAGCCAGACCAGGCTCCTATTTTGCAAGTTCCAGACCAGCCAGAATTACATAGTGACACCCTGACTTTTTTGTTAGTAAGGATTTCTCTGTGTAACATTGCTGGGCTAGGCTGGGTTTGAACTCACAGAGATCCACCTGCCTCTGCCTCCTGAGTGCTGGGATTAAAGGCATGCGCCACCACTGCCTGGCAACCTTGTCTTTAAAAAAAAAGAAGTTAGGGCTGTAGAGATGGTTCAGCAGTTAAGAACAATGGCTGATCTTCTAGAGGTCCTGGGTTTGGTTCAGTACCCACACTGGGTGACTTAAAACCACCTGTAACTCCAGTTCCAGGGATCTGATAACCTCTTGTGCCCTCTGCAGGCACCAGGCATGCGCACATGTTGTACAGACATACATGTAAATAAGTAAATTAAAAATACATGAAATAAAAAGTTAATCACTTTTAAAGGTTTATTATTATTATTATTTTTGTTTTTTGAGACAGGGTTTCTTTTTGAGACAGGGTTTGGAGCTTTGGAGCCTGGAACTAGCTCTTGTAGACCAGGCTGGCCTCGAACTCAGAGATCTGCCTGCCTCTGCCTCCTTTAAGGCGTGCACCACCACTGCCCAGCTAAAACATTTATTATTTTGTGATAATGTATGTGTTTGTCTTTGCACCACATGAATACAAGCACTCTTAGGCCAGAAGAGAATTTTGGGTCCCCCTAGAATTGGAGTTACAGGTGGTTCAATCAAGATCGGCTCATGTTACACTGAAAGTTCCAGGCTAGATCCTGAATCAAAAATCAAACCAAAATGAGATTGTTTTGACTTCTCTGGGTCATTTGTGTTTCCATGTAAATTTTAGGATCAGCTTGTCATTTTTCTACAAAAAAATTGACCTGAGAGTTTGTTCTAGTGTTTGATTTTTATTTTTCTTTTTTGCTTGTTTTTGTCACCTTGACACAAGCTAAATTTCAGAGGAGGGGCCACAATTGATAAAATGCCTCCATTAGATTGGCCTATATGCTAGCCTGTGGGTCATTTTCTTAGTAATTGATTGTGGGATGATCCTGGGTAGTAGCACCCCTGGGCAGGCGGTCCTGGGGTGTATAACAAAGCAAGCCAGGAGCAAGCTAGTAAGCAGCACTCCTTCTTGGCTTTGCTTTTTGTTCCTGTCTCAAGTTCCTGCCTTTACTTTCTGGATAATGGAATACAAGTTGTAAGATGAAATAAACTCTTTCCTCCCCAAGTTGTTTTTGGTCATGATGTTTTATCACAACAGTAGAAACCATAATAAATGAGTATAATAGGGACTGATCAAATGTGGAGAGTATTGCCTCTTTAATAGCAGACCTGTGTGTTGGTTTTGATATGCATGGCCCAGCATGCTCATGAGTATGTCTGTTTGAAGTTTTTTGAACCTAATGCCCAGTGTCTCAATTTCAGATCAAGTTCCAGCTTGGAGTCTTGTCAAGGTTGAGACTAGAGGGTGAGGGAAATGGCTGTTAAGTGAACATTGCTGTTTGTCTGAAGAGCAGTGTATACTGTGAACAGTCAGGTGATCCCTGCTTCTGAGAGGTGTAGGCCAGAGAAGCTCCAATTTGAGGCTTTATACAGTGAGGCGCTCTGTCTGGAAAAAAAAGGGGTGTGGGGTGGGGGAAGCTATACAACTCTTGAAATGACCCTGTCTGCTTTGAAGCAGGAGAGAGGGTGGAGGCTAGGCACTTCTAGGCGCTTTATTTAGAGAGAGAGACAACTGGAGGTGCAGAAGAGTGGAAAGGAACAGACAGACAGGCTTTAGATCTGGTTGCTAGAATTTTATGATTTTTTAGGTTTGTTTAAAAGCCTGGGAGTGGGGCTGGAGTTTTGGCTCAGAGGTTAAGAAGTTAAAAGTACTGACTGGTCTTGCAGAAGACTAGGCTGTGGTTCCAGGGGCTCCAGTGCCCTCTTCTAGCCTCCCTAGGCACCAGGCACAGTGAAGGACAAGGTCATTTTATGTAAAGGACACTATTTCTGCTAGCATAGTGTTCCATTAACTTTAGCCTTTGTCTTCCTCACCTAACACAGTAGAGAGCTGTTGCATTAAAAGTGTACAACACTGCACCCAGTAACAGTACTACCTCTTTAAATTTAAATTTTTATGTTTGTTTATTTGTTGACTGGGGTTTCTGTCCCGCCTGGTTCTGCAATTGTTCAGTCCCAAAGAAACACACAGAGGTCTACATTAATTATAAACTGATTGGCCTATTAGCTCAGGCTTCTTGTTAACTCTTATAACTTATATTAGCTCATAATTCTTGTCTGTGTTAGCCATGTGGCTTGGTACCTTTTTGGCAAGGCAGTCACATCTTGCTTGCTCTTTGTTTGGCTTCCTCTATGTCTGGCTTCCTCTGTGTCTGGGTGACAACTGCAGACTGAAACTTCCCTCTTCCCAGAATTCTCGCTGACCCACCTCTACTTCCTGCCTGGTCGCCCCGCCTATACTTACTGCCTGGCTACTGGCCAATCAGCATGTTATTAAAAATAATACAAGTGACAGGATAAAAGACCATTGACCCACAGCATTTATTCCTTGATTTTGTGTGAGAGTGTGTATTGCTGGTTGTTTTATTACTTTTTACTCTTTGGAGTTCTGCCAAATAAACACACATGGAGACTTTTTCTTACCTATGAACGCCCAGACTTAGCTTGGCTTGTTTCTAGTCAGCTTTTCTTAACTTAAATTAACCCACCTATCTTTGGCTTCTGGGCTATTTATTACCTTTCTCTATTCCTGTATACCTTTCGTTACTTCTTACTCTGTCGCTTGCTGTATAGCAAGGTGTCTGGCCCCTTTTTTTCTTACACCTTGATCTCTCTTGCCTCCCAATTCCTTTTTCTTATATTTATTCTCTCTGCCTGCCAGCCCCTCCTTTCTTCTGCTTTGCTATTGGCCTTTCAGCTCTTTATTAGACCATCAGGTGTTTTAGACAGGCTCAGTGACACAGCTTCACAGAGTTAAACAAATGCAACATAAAAGAATGCAACACTTCTTTGCATCATTAAACAAATATTCCACAGCATAGACACATGTAACACATTTTAAATTAATATTCTATGATGTGTGTGTACGCACACATGCATATATATGTGCCATGGGACACGTGATGATCATAGTACAACTTGGTTCTGGTTCTTACCTTCCAACATGTGAGTCCAGCAGATCAAACTCAGGGTAGGCTTGGTGACAAGTGTCTTTACCCACTGAGCCATCTCACTGGCCCATACTATTTTTTAAATTTTTATTTATGATTATTGAGTGTTTATGATGTATAAGTGTGCACATGTGTTTGCTATGGCTCAAATGTGGAGGTCAGAGGACAACTTATGAGTCAGTTGTCACCTTCCACTGCGGGTTCTGAGTATTAAACTCAGGCTTACATGACAAATGATTTTTACCCACTCAGCCACTTCACTGGCCCTGATTCACGATTTAGATTTCTTTTATGTAAAATCAAGGAACAACAATGTTATAAGCACTTGTAAGAATGTGAAAATTGAACAGAACTACTAGGAGAGTAGCACATAATTCTAGACTTTCTGTACTGTCTGTAAAAGAAAGGTAGCAGTGCTCCTTTAGTTTGCTATGTGGTCTCTCCATGGCTTTGAGCTGGAAAGAGATTAGGAAGTATTAAAGCCATACAAGCAAACATCTTCTAGTCAGTTGAGGCTTTCTCCCCCTTATGCTCCTGTTGGGGTCTTTGAGTTGTAGTCAGTGCCATGCCCTGTATCCCCTAAAGTCATCTTGTAAACCAGAGTGATGTGTGTCCTGTGTTTTGTGAAGTTCTGCCTTGTTGGATTATGTCACTCATATTCAGCCACCAGGAAGCTCTCAGAACCCAGCACAGGCTTTTCTGCTTTCTCTATAAGAAAGATAGTAAGGTTAAAGGGCTAAAGTTCCCAGAAAACCAAAGCAAAACAAAAAGCGTACCTGTGTGAAAGATTCTAGAAGGCTGACTTAGAACTTCTTTAATTGTGGAGAGTTAGAATGTGGCAGATCCTGGGTGAATTATCTTGGGCTACCTTTGGTCCCCTTAATAGCCATTCATTAAGCCCACACGTGTATTTGACCAAACAGTTTTGGTATCAGGTAAAACCTCTGAACTATCCTCTGAATAGATCACTGGACTCCACCCATCCCCAAATTAAGTGTAGCTTGGGTGACATCTGGAGCCTGTAGCAGAGCTCCCCCTGCCATGTCCCCTGCCGCTGTACTTGGTAAGTGCTATGACAAATGTCTTCTTTCTCCTGCAGCCACCTCCATGGTGAGGCATGTCATTTTGGACTGCTGCCACTCATTTTTGGCTCAGAATGAATTCTTTTTCATTCCTTTTGAGGAGAGCTGTGTTTGCGTCAGCAGGGCCATAGGTGCACGGAAACTTATTATGTGGGTTATTTGCTCTTTCTCTTTTTCCTTAGAAGAAAAGAAAAAAAAAAAAAAACTCTTGTGTAGGTAAGCATTGCTAGTGGTAGTTTGATGTTTCCAGACTCAGGTTGTTAGGGGTTTCTGTGTGGACACACATGTGTCATCAGGAATTCCCCTCCTCTGGCCTACTGGGGATTTCCTTTGCTTTCTTTCCTGTATTCAATGTCCTGTTCATTTTCTCTCTTGACTTCTGTGAATAATGAGGTCCTTCAGAAAGGGACCATGGACAGTAAAAGTAAAACTTAAGTAATCATGAATGTTAGAGAAACCTTTCTCAGCTGCTGGTGGTGGTAGCCTTTAATCCCAGCACTCAGGAGGTAGAAGCAAGTAGGATCTCTGTGAGTTTGAGCTTTACTGAACTTTGTGTTAGGATGGGGAAGCTCTATGTTCTGTGAGTCTGGTTACTGAGCTGGGGAGGAGACTGCTGGTTTTTGCAGTATTCATTGGGTTAATGTCCCTTCAGAATGGCCTTGATTGCCCAGTGTCTGGATTTGTCCAGTCTAGAGACCTACTGCTAGTGTACCATTACCAAGAGTCTAGGCCTAAGTCCTGGGCCTGCTGAATTAGGGCCTGATCTGTCTTTGTAGTCTATGCTGGTCTAGAATCAGGGCTCTCTCTACATGCCCCCTTCTATGGCCTATGTTTTGAGACAGGGTCTTATTATGCTAGCTCAGGCTGGCCTTGAACTCTTCATCTTCCTGCTTTGTCTCTGGAGTGCTGAGCATATATAGGCCTGTCTGTACCACCACCTGGCCTCATGTGTTCTTTTTCTGGCATTCATTCATTCATTTATTCACTCATTCATTTTAGCTGATTTTGTATCACAGGCATCCTTGAATTCCCTGTGTAGCTGAGAATGCTTTGATCCTCCTGCCTTACCTTCCAAGAACGGAATTACAGGCCTGTGCCACCATGCTCTGCTCTGGATAAGGCTTCTTATTATGGGGTTCAGAGATTTTTTTGGGATTTAGGTTTTTGAATGAGTTTGTTCTTTCTTTGATTTTTTTTAAAAAAATGTATAGAGTGCCTGCACATATATCTATACCACGTTTGTGCTTGGATCCCCTGGAACTAGAATTGCATGTGGTTATGAACCGCCGTATGGGTGGATGGGAACAGCATCTGGGCCCTCTGCAAAGAGCAACAAATACTCTTCACTGAGCCATTTCTAGTTCTATTTTAAAAAGACTTGTATAAATATGAAGTAGTCTCAAATTTGATACTAGAAAGTAGGCCTGGGATTCTTAGAAGGTTAAGGGCTGGGATGTGGCCTGATGGTAGAGTGCTTTCTTAATGCATTGGAAGCCCTGGATCCAGAGTGTGCTGGGTGGGTGGAAGGAAAGAAAAGTTATACCCACTAGTGTTGGTTATCTTCATCAGTCTGTGTGTATTTATCCTCTGTAAACTTGAGAAGCATTTGCTACTCTGAGAAAGATGAAGTAGTACATCCCTCATTTTTTGTATTAACCCCGCCCCCAAAGAGATGACAAAAAGTAGATGTCTAGTGACTAGTCAGTTAAACAATCTGAAAACGTAACATAAAAGTCACTGAGCCCAGGTTTAAGATGTAAGAAAGAGTCTTTATAGCTTTTCGTTTACCCAGTTTTTAGTGAGATTTGTACATGAGATTACTCTGTTCCTCCATCTCATTTGTCCTCTCCTTTCCAGGCTTTGTTTTTCTGTTCCAGGCTTTTTTCTTTTGCACCCTTTGTCCAGCTTTAGCCTGGGGTGATTGCCCACGTGGTAGTTGTGCCATTAGCCTTTCCTGCTGCATCTGTACAGAGTAGATGGTGTGTTTCTTCCTGCAGACCCTGGGCTACTTTGCCATCTAGTGTCCTTGTACAACCTGAACTTTTTCCTCTTTGGGGGCAGGTACATATTTAATTGGAAAAAGGAGAAGACATAATGTTCTTTGAAGTGTGAGAAGGTAAGGTCAGAAGTCACAAGAGAATTCAACTCCAGTAATGGCCAAAAGGAAGATTCATAGATAATTTTATTGTCCTAGTAAACTGTGCTTCAGATGGCAGCAGGCTAAAGTACCTCACAGCATGGGAATTCAACTGGGGTCCTCTACAAGAGCCATCTGTTCTACCCAATATTTATGTTTTTTAAAATGGAATCTGTGTGTGATTATAATTTTGTGTTATATTTTATAACAGTTTTCTTAATAAATTTTAATACTTAATATGTTACAGATTTAGAATCACTATTGTTTAATTAGATCTTCTTTTCTTTTTACTTTTTTTTTTGAGACAGGGTCTCTACAGAGTCCTGGCTGTCCTCAACTCCTACGTAGATCAGGCTGGCCTACTTAAAGAGATCTGCCTGTCTCTGCCTTCCTGTGCTGGGATTAAAGGCAAACACTACCATGCCTGGCTTTATTAGTTTTCATTTCAGTTGACAGTTGACTTTGGTTGATTCAAAATGATTAAGGAATTATAGTTAATTGTGGTGTGATTGGTGAGTAAACTCCTTCCACTTTAAAATCAAATCACATATAAGGTCATATATTAACTAAAAGCTGTGGTGAGAAGAATGGCAGTTCAGTATAACATAGCAGTGGAGAGCCTGAAAGCTCATAGACTTACACAGAGCTTTGGGCTGAGTGCCTTTGTGGTGCAGGCTCTGCTCCAAGTAGTAGTGGTATGCTAGTGAGCTCTGCTCGCAGAGCAGACGTTTGTACACAATCTCTATACTATAAGCATCACCCCGAGAATTAATCAGGTTTGCTTGCTGGGGGAAGGAAACAGGCAATTTTGGCTGGAGTGTCAGGTAAAATTCTTTAGAAGACAGTCTTGATAGAGACAGTTAGTGAAAAAGCCATCTTGTCTGTTTCTGGGGTTTTCAACCTTCTTGGTGAGGGAATAAGTTCTGAGGTATGAGTAGTGCAGGCATGTTCTGGTGAGGGTTTTTTTTGTTTTGTTTTGTTTTTAAGACAAGGTTTCACTATGTAGCCCTGGCTGTCCAGGAATAGGTATGTAGACCATGCTGGCTTACACAGAGATCTGCCCACATCTACTTCCTAAGTGCTGGGATTACTGCCATGTTCTGAAGCCTGGTTAATAAGTTTAGGGAATGTCATTTATTTTCTGTTTTTTTTACTTCCTTCCTTCCTTTCTTCCTTTCTTTCTTTCTTTCTTTCTTTCTTTCTTTCTTTCTTTCTTTCTTTTCTTTCCTTCTTTCTTTCCTTCCTTCCTTCCTTCCTTCCTTCCTTCCTTCCTTCCTTCTTTCTTTCTTTCTTTCTTTCTTTCTTTCTTTCTTTCTTTCTTTCTTTCTTTCTTTCTTTCTTTCTTTCTTTCTTTCTTTCTTTGTTTTTCAAGACAGTTTTTCTGTTATAGCTTTGGAGCCTGTCCTGGCACTTGCTCTGTAGACCAGGCTGGCCTTGAACTCACATAGATCCACCTGTCCCTGCCTCCCAAGTGCTGGGATTAAAGGCAAGTGCCACCACTGCCTGGTGGGAATATCATTTCTTGAAGAAGTATTAAGTCGGCACAAATCAATAACCAAGCCAGCTCAATAGGAACAGGTATTTTTAATGAAAGAAAAGGGGGGGAACTCACGCCACTCACGTCGCAGTCCTATCCGTCCTATCCATCCGGTGGACACCACATGGAGAGAGAGCACACCTGTGTTCTCTCGATTTTCTACCTAGGGTCCAAGTAGCCACACCCCCAACTTGATGTGATTGGCTAGTGGCCTTTCCCCCATCAATTTCTATTTAGTATCTAACTGTGAGGGTTAAGGCAGATAATTGGAATGGTGTGTGTGTGTGTGTGTATGTGTGTCTGTGCATGCGCGTGTGTGTGCATGCATGTATGTGTTCATGCATGCTTTGTACACTGCCTCACAATAGAGGCTCCTGGTGAGTACTAGCTGTTGCTAGATAGATAAAACAAGTTTCTGACTTAAGGCTTGAAGGGAGATTTCTCTGTTAACCTCATAGTTTTCTGGAGAAGAACCATTTACTCTGCCTGCTTGCTGACTGTAAGCCAGTGTGTGGCCATTAGTCCTATGCCTGACTAAACTAAAAGCCATCGGATTGTGTTGGGTTAAATGACTGGTTTTCAGCTTTGGTTCTGCACCCAAACTGAACCCTGAATGTTATAGTGGAAAATTCATGGACTTTGTAAATAGATATGGAATCTGGTCATTTTACGTATACCCTAGGAGTTGCGGGGGGGGGGCAGCTGGATGATTTCTCTGATTTAAAGAGAAGGAAGAAATGATTAAAAACCTAAAAATTTTACACAAATTAAGTGAGATAGTTTATGCATAAAAATAAATATGTATGGTATTTATAATGCATCTTGGGAATTAAGTTTGTTGCTCCTCTATTGGAGGCAGGATCCCCCACCCTAGTACATAATTCTCATAGTCTAAAATATATTGCTTATAGGCAGAGGTGATGACTCAGCATACTCATGTATTGTAATCAAAGGAGAGAAATGCAGATGAAAAAGTAGGGACTAGAAGCCAGACGATCCTGGCTTATGTTCTAGGTTGGCTTTGATTTTTGGTTCTTTTTCTCTAATTTTATGGAAATATACTACTGTGTACATTTTTTCCTGATTAACTTGCTCACAGATTATGAAAATCCATACACCATAGTTTTTACAACTTTTATTTATGTTGTATTCCTGAGTTAAGTACTTTCTTCTAGAATTATAATTATTTGTCTTTCAGGTTTAAGTATTTTTTAAATTGCATCAATGGAGCACATACAGGGAGCTTGGAAGACGATCAGCAATGGTTTTGGACTCAAAGATGCAGTGTTTGATGGCTCCAGCTGCATATCCCCCACAATTGTTCAGCAGTTTGGCTATCAGCGCCGGGCCTCAGATGATGGCAAGCTCACGGATTCTTCTAAGACAAGCAACACTATCCGAGTTTTCTTGCCGAATAAGCAGAGGACAGTGGTATGTGACCCTAGAAAATGTAGCTCTCCTTCCTGTGGAAAGTGGGCTGTGTTGTCTGTCCAGTTTGTAGATGGGAATCTCCTTGTCACTTGGGATCTCTATTATTTAGTTTTTCTCCCAAGTGCAGATTTATTTTATTAAATCACTGTTCTGTTCACACTCCCTACTCTGACCTAACATTGCCCACAAAGGCTTGTTTTCTGCATCCTTATTTTAGGGAGAAGAAGAGGGGATATTTCTGATAGGAGGTCAGCCAGAGCTTTCTTTTTTGGTTTTCTTCTAATAGTCCCCTCTCAGGTTGTGCCAGTAAATTCCTTCATCATTATTTATTTTATGTCTGTGGGTGTTTGTACCTGAGTATATGTCAGTGTGCCATGTGTATGCAGTGCCAGAAGAGGGTGTTGGTACTGGCAGCACAACCTGGGTCCTTTGCAAGAGCAAGTGCTCTTGACCACTGCACCACCTCTCCAGCCCTTTCTCATACTTCTTTTGTAAGTTGAAGGAGACTTCATTTGTGATGCTGGATCTTAAGTGGTTCCCCCGCTTTCCAAACTGATGGCAAAACTCACGAGACAACTAAAGTATTATTTTGTTTCCTCCCCTAAAACCAAAAAATTTCAATATGGCTATCAAAATAAAGCTGGGCCTGGCAATTCAGGACTGGTACTTTGGTACTTGGGAGGCTGAGGTAGGATGATCTTCAGTTTAAGGCTTGTGTGGGTTACTTTTCAGGGTTACATGGGCAACTTAGTGAGATTCAAAATAAAAAGTAAAAAAAAAAAAGGAAGGCTGCTGAGTAGCTTCCCTAAGAGTAGGGACAAAGTGTGCTGGTTGGCTATGCTGGCTGGTGCTTCTCCATTCAGACTGGTTCTTGAGCCTAAGACTCTTTTTCTACTTTCTTTTCTACTCTGCACTCCAGATTCACAGATCAGGTATTTCAGAATTTGTAGTGCCAGTATTACATCACAGACCTTCTAGCTTGTGCCACTTCCTCTGGACCCAGAACTGTGAATTTGAAGTTTACTCTTGTCTAGAGTTTCCCGCCAGGACAGGGCCATGTTGGCTAGGTCACATGGAGCCTCCTGCTTTTCTCAGCCTGTAAAAACCTGGAACTGTGGCCTTTGTTCTTCCTGATTGAAGGCACCCTTTTTCTCTCCGGTGATGCACTATCTGTAGTACAATATTCCAATTTTCCTAATCCTTCCCCCCCCCTTAGGGCTTATTGGGGCTGGCTGTAGCTGTGAGTTCATAACTAAAAAGTTCTTCTGAACATATCAGTCTGTCATGTTTCTGCCAACCTGCAGTAATTTCTAATTGCCAACAGCTTTTTCAGCTGTTTTTTTTTTTTAATTAGGAAAAAAAAGAAAATCTTCACTAGTTAGTATTGCTTTAACTAGAAACTTAGCTAGCACATTGGTTGTGTAGTTGGTCTTCCTTCTTTCCTTCCTTCCTTCCTTCCTTCCTTCCTTCCTTCCTTCCTTCCTTCCTTCCTTCCTTTCTTCCTTCCTTCCTTCCTTCCTTAACTCTTTGGGGGCCCACCAACGAGTTCTCAAGTAAATACTTGGAGACTTATTCTTGCTTATAAACGCCCAGCCTTAGCTTGGCTTGTTTCTAGTTAGTTTTTCTAACTTAAGTTAAATTATCCTTTTTCTTTCTTTGACGTTTTGCTTCTGGGCTTTTTACCTTTCTTTATACTATATGTCTTTCTTTCTTACTCCATGGCTGGCCCATAGCATCCTCCTCTCCTCCTTTTTTCACTTCTAGCTCTTCTTTCTCCTCCTATTTATCCTGTCTACCTGTCAGCCCCACCTATCCCTCTCTCCTTTCTCGCTATTGGCCATTCAGCTTTTTATTAGAGCAGTAAGTGTTTTACATAGGCACAGTAACACAGCTTTACAGAATTAAACAAATACAACATAGAAGAATGCAACACATCTTTGCATCATTAAGCAAATATTCCACAGCATAAATGAATATAATACATCTTATATTAATATTCCACAACATGGTTGTTTCCTGCAGTTGGATGCAAAAATAAGTTCCTCTCTTGTCTTTTGTTAGTTGCATCATCTAGACAAGTTACCTAGTATTTGAGCCTCTCTAACTTTTCCTGCCCAAGGAGCATACTTTTAAGAGTAGCTGACTCATTAGTGCAGCTAATAGTATTTCTCAGTCTTTTATTCATCTCGTAGTCCTTGGCAGCCTTTGTTGGAGCATAGCAGGTGGATGGGAGTTTGACATCTCCTGCAGCTTATGAAAAGCTTATAAAGGATGTTAGTTTCTTCTATTTCTTTGGCAATTATGGACCACCTTTCTCTGGGAAACCAGTGATGAAAAGCGTCTTTTGGCAGCCAGCACCCTCAGGCAGCCAGCACTCTCCCCATCCTAGGGTGGCTCCACACTGGGCTCAGTGAGACATCATTTAACTATTTACAGTGTGCATCCGTGGGAGTAGGAGAAACAGAGGATGTGTCTGCCTGAAATGATTTTAGAAGAATAATGAGTAGTCTTTAAATGTTCCTTGTCATTTTGTTTTCTAAACATGCACATCTCTCTGGCTGTTGCCACTGCTTCTCATTGTTACTGGACAGGTGAGTGACCAGAGCTGACAACTGCTGCCCTTACAACCACCTGACAGACAGGCATAGACATGGGTTCTTGGGCTGTATCCCAGGGTTCCGGAAGCAGACTCCTTGGATGTGTTGGTACAGGAGGCTAGGGAATCTATTTCACAACCCCTTTGGCTGCTCCCATGCTGTCTGCATGTGAGAATGTTAGTGGAGTAGAGGACTGTTAAAGAGCCGTTTAGCTCTCAGAACCTGTGACTTCTAATAGAGGTAATACAATAACCTCACATCACTTTACAGTGAAAGCCATGCTTGCAGCATAGATGCAGGTCATGAGTCTTTCAGTGTGTGAGTTTAGCACTCTTTGCTGTTTTCTCCCCTCATGACTTTATAGCTCAGATCTCTAGTGCAGGCATGTCTACCTTGTTTTGCTGGACTTTATTAAGATGCTATAAGGGTAAGTATCTGTGAAAGTAGAGAGACAATAACAGTTCTGCTATGTTCATCACCTGGCTTACCCTTAGCTGATCATAGCAGTTCTGTATGTCTGTTTCCACCCACACCTTTTCATTTGTTTTGATACAAATCCCAGATAACATGTGTCTGAACTAGTTTGGTATGTGCAAGAAACTTTTTTTCTTTAGACAGGGTCTAACACTGCAGTCCATGTTGAGCTTAAACTCAAAATAACCATCTGCTTCAGTCTCTTGAATATTGGAAATAGATAAAAGCCACCATGCCAGCTATAAGTAACCTAAAAGATGTTAATGGTATTTATTTTTAAATAGGCAACAAGATTTATAAGGACTGGGTGACTTCTACCCGTCAAGCTCTCCAGTTCTTCCCCTTCATATTCCTGTGATAAAGAAAATTCATTAACCTGGGGAATCAGCTGGACTCATCCACAGCCGAGGGGAGCTCCTACAGCTTGGAAAAACCTTTTGCTTTCCTCTGACATAATAAATCATTTAGGAGAATTTCCTCCCTGACCTCTGTTACACCTGGATTATCTGTCCTACACCTTCAGACTTGGTTGTAGTTCTCCTTACTGGCCTATCTGTACTCTTCAAAGACTGGTGACTGGCCAGCTAAATCCCTGTTAGTGGTCGGCAATATAAAAATAAGGCCATGTGAAAAACTTAAACACGAGTTGCCATTGCTTAGGTCTCGCTCCTTCCTACTAGTTTTGTCTCTACTTTGTGTTCAGATGTTGTGGTCTGTTTTGAGGTCAGACATCCTTGCCTTGCTTCTTAAGACAGCACTATCTCAAATCAGCTAGAAAGAGAATGGTCAAGGAGGGCTGAGATTGCTTCTGACCTGGTTATACAGTCAGCCAGGGTATGGGGCCATGCAGGCAGTTCAGAGCCAGTTCAAATTGTCCTGCTCTTCTTGCTGGCTCTGCTGACTCGACCTACTTTTTTTTTTTAAATTAATTTCCTAGGCTTTGAAGCTAAAATATCTAAAACCTTTAAGAGATTATTCAATATTTTAATGCTGTGGGTACAAGTACTTTGTGTTGTGGCTCCAAGTAGCAACGAAACTTCTGAAGTGTGGATTAGGGCACTGTGTGGGGCACATACTGCCCAGTCTGTCTGGTGCATATTGGTGTCTATCACTAAAGTCAAGCAGGAGCTCTGCTCTTCCATTTCCTACTCATTTTACTACCTTGAAATTTGTTAGGAAGATCAGCTCTCCATTTGTTGAACGTAAGCAAGATTTTATTATAGAGGTTTATCTCACATTTGTTTCCCTTCTGGTGATGCTCACGCTCATGTGTACACTTGCAAGTAAAGTTAATTAGAAATGTTACACCCCCCAAACACACTTAATTAAAATTTATTTTGTGTGTGTGTGTATGTGTTGTGTCCATGTGTGCATATGCCTGTTCCGTGGTGTAGCTGTGGCGGTCAGAGGATGAGTAATTCTGGGAGTCTGTATCTTCTTCCGCCATATTGGTCCCAGGAATGGAACTTTGGTTGTCAGGCTTAGCAACAAGTGTTTCCCTGCTGAGTCATCTCACTGCCCCCAACCAACTCTGTTGTCAATAGCAAGACATACATCTTTCTAAGTCATACAGTGTAATAAACATGTATTGGTTTCCCCACTTTTAAAATAGTCTTATTCTTTGTGTTGTTCTAATAAAAGTATTTTCCTCTAGTTAACAGTAGTAGGAACTACTGTTCCAGGGATAATAATACAGGAGATGCATAATGTGCCCCAGGCTGATGGTCTGTGTGCACTTACTTGCACTCACTGCTGGATACCATTGCAAATAGTATGTCATAAATCTATACCATTTTACAAATGGGTGTGTGTATTTCAGTGCTCATCCTTTCAAGTGGCTCCATAGCCTGTGTTGGTACTAAAAGTTATCTTTTTGCAGGTCAATGTGCGCAATGGAATGAGCTTGCACGACTGCCTTATGAAAGCTCTCAAAGTGAGAGGCCTGCAGCCAGAGTGTTGTGCAGTGTTCAGACTTCTTCAGGAACACAAAGGGTAAGAGTGCAAATCACTCAGCACCTTTTGGAACAGTAAGGATTTCATAGCATCAAATAACTTGCTTCACAAATACTTTGTATTAGATTCCCAGGGATTATTAGTGTATGTGCATACTTTAGTTTTTAAAGTATCAATTCAAAAAATTTGCTGCTGAGAACTTGAAATTATTGCCTGGACATTGTCTTGCAAACTATAATGCACAGGAGATGCTAATAGCGTGCTCAGTAATGGAAGTAGAATTGTTAGAAGGCATATTTTTGAGTGAAAGAGTTTTCCTAGTATTTGCCACACAGAGTGGGTACTCTGAAAATGTTTGCATTGTTTTTATAGTTAAGCCGGAGGGATGGCTCAGGCACAGCTCCCAGTACTCAAATCAGGTGTTTCACAACTGATTGGAGCTCCAGTTCCAGGGGGTCTGATGCCCTTTTCTGGCCTCCAGGAGCACCTTCACACACATGGTGCATATATGCACTCAGAGACACACCAAATATACATATATTTTTCTTTTTAAAGAATACTATATTTGACCTGAAGAAATACCCCAGTCAGTATAGTGCTTTCCTTGCCATCTGGTTGCCAGAATTAACACAAAACCTTGGGTATGATTGTGCCCTTGTAACCTCAGCACCTAGTGGCAGAGACAGGCAGTTAGGTCCCTGAAGCTTGCTGCCCAATTTACCCTAATTGTTGAGCTCCAGACTGGTGAGAGAACTTGTCTTAAAAAACAAGGTAGATGGAACTTGAAGAATAACATCTCAGGTGATCTTGCTACATATACCACTCACTGTAGTCCTATAGAGATGTTCTTGTCATTCATACTTTGTCAGCCAAACCTGAGGAAACCTTTGACTTTGCCCTCTTTGGGAAGCAGTGCTTCTGTTATTAACCTCCTGCTTGCTTTCTTTATGGTTCTGAGTTCCCCAGCTGGAGAGCTTACCCTCCACTTGTCTCTTTCTCTGCTTAGTCAGCAGTTAATTTTCTGATCTTCAACATGTCATCACCTTTAGCTGGCTTTATTCCCATGTTGGTCCCCAAGCTGATCCATAGACTTCCTTTTATGTCTAGGGAGATTCTGAGACAGGGGCTTGGTCCACTCTTCTCCAAAGCTGTGTGACTGGGAACTGATCTCAGTTTTCTTCAGGACAGATAGCTCCTACTGCCTGTGCAGAGAGAGGGACTGCCTTCCTGGTCTTCCGTAGGACACAGCAGTACTCTAGGCAGATACCATCTCCCTACCTTAAGGAATGGATTGTTGCCTGTTAGGTAACCAGAAGAGTGGCTTGTTGGCTTCTGGCAGGTGAAAAAGGGGTTTGAGTGATGTTATGTGTGTTATATTCCTTCTTAACTGGGAATGTTCATCCTCTACAAATGGGAGATTAACTGAACAAGATAGGTTTTCCTTAAATTGCTATGATGTCCTATCTGCTTGTTCTGGGCAAAGAAACAGGATTGTCAGTTAATTTTAAAGACCATTTTGTTTATAGCCTTTATTTTTATAAAATCTACAAACAACTTTGAGTTAGTAACTAATGGAAAGGGCATCTCTTGTTTGCATTATGTTTATGGGCATTCAGATTGAAGTGGCTGCTGAACACTAAACTTGAGCATGCCTTTATCCCAGCACTTAGGCGTAGGCAGGTGGATATCTGAGTTCAAGGCCAGCCTAGTTCCAGGACAGGCTCCAAAGCTATGGATAAGCCCTGTCTGGAAAAACAAAAACAAACAAACAAAAAACAAACTTGAGCACTATAGTGACTGTACTTCACTTTATGGGATCTTGGGATTTTAGTAGGATTTTAATATTACAGTCCCCTTAAAGACATAGTTACCCTGTCATGAGCTTGTTTTACATCATTGTTCAAAGGGAGCTTTGTTCTAAGAGTGTAAATTTTGGAGTCCAACAGACTTGGATTCCAACAGGCCTGTCACTCTGTGAGCAGTGTCTCTTCAGGGCCCTAGTTGGCTTATTTTTAGGGTGGGACCAGAGCACCTGTCAGGTGTGCTTAGACAGCATGCAGTAAGCAGTAGAACTGTTCTATGTCCTGAGCCTTATCTTCTGTTCCCTCATATTATGCTTTGGATAATTTTTAGTAAGAAAGCACGCTTAGATTGGAACACCGATGCTGCCTCTCTGATTGGAGAAGAATTGCAAGTGGATTTCTTGGATCATGTTCCACTCACAACTCACAA
This sequence comes from Ondatra zibethicus, assembly GCA_004026605.1. NCBI lineage: Eukaryota > Metazoa > Chordata > Mammalia > Rodentia > Cricetidae > Ondatra > Ondatra zibethicus. The sequence goes on from PVIU01014309.1 coordinate 18,077, forward strand.
CTTTGTAAGTTTCAATGCCCATCTTTCTCTGCCATTTTGGCTCTTGGTTGTGCGTGGTTGACCTTTCCGAGAAGCACTAGACATGTGCATTGTTAGTTGCTTTCAGTTCTCCCTATGTGGTCATGTACAGTGTGATGAAGTATTAAGTCGGCACAAATCAATAACCAAGCCAGCTCAATAGGAACAGGTATTTTTAATGAAAGAAAAGGGGGCCACTCATGCCGCAGTCCTATCTGTCTGGCGGACACCGCATGGAGAGAGAGCACACCTGTGTTCTCTTGATTTTCTACCTGGGATCCAAGTAGCCACACCCCAACTTGATGTGATTGGCTAGTGGCTCTTCCCCCATCATCTCCCCCTTCTGTCTAAACAAGATCAGTCCAAACCCAACATAGCTATATACAGTAGGAACAGACACCAAATGCAATATTACAAACAATAAACAATATTAAGCAAGGAATGCATAACAAAAGTTTTAATAAACATTCTATTTTAAGGAGTCTAAGTATTACATTGAAATTAAGCTTGGCAAAACTGTGAGGAAGGTAATTATCATTATTTAATCTTCAACTCCATCAGAGATCTGAGAAGGGAAACAATATTACTTGAGTGGACAGGAAGTGTAATCGGGAAACTTCCAAAATGTGCAACAAATGACAGAGACAACTGACTGCCTGGGCAATCACCCAAAGTCTCATTTGCAATGTTGAAGCAACCAACTTTGGCTAAGGCCTAAAGTAACTGACATACCATTTTTAAAAGCAAGAAACTTTTCAAAACTATCTTACCCTGTCTTGGCAGGATATGACAGTTTTGTTTTATTTATTTATGGATACTCGGTATCTCTGTTAGTGGTTGAGGTATGGGCATTTCCTTGCCCAGAGGCCAGTTCTGCCAAGAAGAAAGGCTCCAGATGGAGTGTCTCTGGTGCTCAACATTCTCTCGGGAATAGATTGGTGTTGCCAGGAGCGAGTGCATCTCATTGTCGCGAAACTACGAAACTCTAGATTAGATTAAAGGCCATTTTCTACAGCTCCTTGAAGAGGTTGAAGATTATCTATCTATACTGAATATAATCTCTATGTATCTAAAGAACCTGATTAGTCTAATCGTATATATAACAAACATAGATGACTACTGATCTATAATTCTCAATACCTATCTAACTTAAAGACTAAGACAATAAACAACTGTGCAATAAATGAGGACAATGACTTTCAAATATAAACAATGTATAAGTATCTTAATCGGAGGTAGTAATGTACATTGCAGTATGGTAAATATATATATCAATACATAAACAATGTTTCAAACATAGGTAGAAGCATACATGCATACAATATTTAATATAATTTAACTTTATTAACAGAGGTCCCTTTTCCGTTTCTGAATTTGACAGTGTTGGAAGTATGATTCTTCATTGTGGGAGACTCTTGTGAGGCCAGTGGAGAAAGCACCTTGTTGGTTCTTGACTTGTAATTCTGTACCTGCTTTCTTGTCACAGGCGCGGAAAACGTTCCTAAAGCTTGCATTCTGTGACATCTGTCAAAAGTTCCTGCTAAATGGATTTCGATGTCAGACCTGTGGCTACAAGTTTCATGAGCACTGTAGCACCAAAGTACCGACTATGTGTGTGGACTGGAGTAATATCAGACAGCTCTTGTAAGGCATTTGTTTTTTTTTTTATTGTTGTTTTGTTTTTTCCTTGTAAAAATTCAGGGTCAGGCACAGAAATGCTTTTGAGGATGCTCATTATACATTTTATTGATATGTCTGAGTTTTAGGTTTGTTCAATAATTCTGTGATTCAGAAACTATCTACTTTAGAAGCACCATAGTTCTAAAGTTAGCTAGTTTTAGTGGGGCACCCTAATTGTAAAACAAACAGGTAGGGAGCTGGCAGATGACTCAGTTGAAGTGTTTACTTTAAGCATGAGGGTTGAGTTTGATCACCAGCACTGACATAAAAGCTGGGCCCACACCGTGTATGTGTGTAATCTCAGACTTGGGAAGGTAGAGACAGGGCTGTCCTTGGGACTTTGCTGGCCAGCTAGTCTTGCTGAGCTGATACCACAAACAGGTAGGACCCATTGTCTGTCAAATAGTTAGTGACAGGAATTTGTCAAGGAAAAGAACACAGGGACATGGAAATCAAAGGGCTTTTTTTTTTTTTTCTCAACTGGGTTGTGAGCTGTCCAAAGAAAGCAGAAAGTAGAGATCTTGCTATTTCCTTCCCCTTACACAGGGAGCAATGTGTTTGCGCCTCAGACAGTCTGGATATAAAAAATTGACTCTTCTTATTAGGAGATAAACTAGGTACCAACATATATTTCACAGAGAAAAAATGGTTTAAATAACTGTAAATTTAAATTAAGATTACACTTATTAAAGCCTTTTAAAAACTTGTGTTGAGAGTACAGAGTTAGTTTCACCCTTATTGGAGCATGTTAGGAAAATGAGAGGAACATCATCTTCACTCACAATGGGAAGGAACTGTTTAGCTCCCACAGAAGTCACCTGTTGGTTCTCAGAGAATTTGAGTAGCAGAAAGGCATGTGCTTGTATTGCACTATCACTTAGGAGAACATTACTTTGATATAGCTGGGCAGGAACAGACTTCTCTAGATATGCATCCTAGCAGGACATGTGTTCATTGGCCGGTTGCTGTCACTCAGTCTGTAATCTAGTCTTTTGTGTTGGTAGTCTCTTCCAACACGTGTTTAAAGCACTTGAGGAACATGAAAAAAGAGAAGTTGGGTTGTAGCTCTGGGTTTGCAGGCAAGGGGCTGGTTTCTCTGAAAGAGGACAAAATCTGTAAACCAGTCTTTTCCATGTTTCATTTAGGCTGTTTCCAAATTCCACTGTTGGTGATAGTGGAGTACCAGCACTACCTTCTTTGACAATGCGTCGGATGCGAGAGTCTGTTTCCCGGATGCCTGCTAGGTAATGTTTTACTTGGCACTCTTTTGGAAAGTTACATTGGGTGGGGTGAGTTGGGAGCCTAAATACAAAGAAGTCCCTCTTGTTGTCCTGCTGTCTGCAGATCTCTCTGCGGCTCCACGGAACTTATATTCTGAAAAGTGATTTTGACTGTAGGCCCTTCTGTTACAACACAACCCTTACTCTCACACTATATTTATGAAAAGCTTGAGATCCAGCCTTCTTCCATTTGTGGGGAAATAAACCTCTAGGGAAAGGTCTCCAAAATGAGTATAGTGACTAAGAACACCAGACTTTACTGTTTTTTTTTTTTTTTTTAAATCTTTGTGGTTTATTTATTGTGTATATAGTATTCTGCCTGTATACATGCCTGCAAGCCAGAAGAGGGCACCAGATCTCATTACAGGTGGTTGTGAGCCACCATGTGGTTGCTGGGAATTGAACTCAGGACCTTTAGAAGAGCAGCCAGTGCTCTTAATCACTGAGCCATCTCTCCAGCCCAAGACTTCTAAAATGTTTACCATGGCCTACCATTCAAGTAGACAGAAATAGATCCCTTTCCTGGTATGCTTTTGAGTTTGCATTTAACTTGTCATTGCTGTTTTCTAGCTTTAATTCAGAGTTCAGTGGAGTACACACACATCTTACTCAGTGACACACAAGAATTTAGAAGCTAAAATCAAATTACATTTTTATCTAAAACATCTGACTTTTTAACTTATATGTAATCAGCTAGCATTTAATGACTCCTGTAAAACTACTGTGGAAATATTAAAGGCAATATCTTAGGACAAGGAATTTGTACTGAAATGTGTTTGTGTCTGACTTGAATGAATTCTTTTTGGTAATTTGAAAACTACATTACGCAAAAAACTACTTGCCTTGAAGATTAGAAGAAACTAGATTCTGAAAACCTAAATGCAGAATTCCTAGTGCAAGGTGGCATTCAGTGAGGGAATAACTCTCTTTAAGCAAGGCCAGGCACACTCAGGGCGGTATGGCCATAGACAGAACTGAATCCTTTAGAAAAGCCAGTCTTTATCCCTTGAGTTCATATGAGTATGACCTGAACAAACCTTAAATTAAGTTTACAGAACAGATGTTTTACTTTGTTTTGTTGGAGTTGGGGTGGAGTTCAGGGCCTCATCTAAGGCTTGTGCCGTGCAATGGAGTTATACATTAGCCACAGAAACTGTTACTTGTTTCAAGATACTGGAGCTCAGACCTGGAGCCTTACATAGGCTAGGGAGATATTCCTTCTACCACTGAGCTACATTCCATCCCTCATCCCATACTTGCTAATGTGTGTTCTAGGCTGGAACTGTCATTTCATAGGTTGGGGTTGTAGATCTAAGATGGAATACACACTTTGTTTTGTGCTGGCTACAGAGAGAAATTCTCAGTCCTTTTTTTTTCAGTTAAATTGGGCAGAGTCCAGTTAGCATTAGGCAGTAGTTTAGCAAATACCTGTTCTTAGAGACATTGTAAAACTCTGTATTCTGAAGAGTGACTTACCATCGAGGAGAACTTAGATGATAGATTCCCCTTTTCACAGGGAATGACAAGCATGTTTATTTTTCATTTTTAAAAATTTGCACACAAAAAGAACCCAGACAGAGTTTTTAAATAGTGCATACTGAATGAATGAAACATCGCATCACAGGTTATATGGGTCAGGTTTGCCTCTAAGTGTCTTAATGAGGTAGGCAGTTGAAAAGACTTTGCCAGTGTGGAGGCCTGAGTGCCAATCATGAGACTTTCTTTCTTCTCCATGCCTAGTTCCCAGCACAGATACTCCACACCTCATGCCTTTACTTTCAACACCTCCAGCCCTTCCTCTGAAGGTTCCCTCTCCCAGAGGCAGAGGTCAACGTCCACTCCCAATGTCCACATGGTCAGCACCACCTTGCCTGTGGACAGCAGGATGATTGAGGTAATAGGGCCCCTTGGGGATGGTGATGAACAGCAGTAGTTAACATTGGGAGCACAGAATATGGATTTGAAAGCTGCTCAGGAATATTGCAGTATTTTCTCAGGCCCTTGAACTTATTTTTAAATCTGGTACATCTTACTTCATAACAAGGCCAGTTTATCATTCCAGTGGGGAAACAAAAATCCATGCTAACCATCATGCTCTGTGTCCCAGCTTTGGATGTGAGTTCTTTGAGCTGGTACAGATACATGCAGAGCAGCTTCATGTGAAGTAAGAGCTCTAGGATCTAAGTGCAAATGCTACATTGCCAGTCAGTGTTCGCAAATTGCCTTTTCTTTTCTTGTATGTTCTGTTTGTTTGGTTTGCTTTCTAGCTCATCTTTAAAATCGACTGACTACACTTTAAATGCTTCCTTTGTTCTTTATTCTTCTTTATTTCTCATTGCTTTGGACTAGAATAACAGCCTGAATGCCTCTCCCAGGCCGTGCTCCAGACGGTTTTGTCTGAGGGGAAGAGTAGGTATTTTCTACATGCCTTTGCTTCTTGGGTTTAATAGGACAGACTGTCAGATGGTAGGCTATCATGGGAGACAATAGATACGTTCCTTTATAGTGCTACTCAGACTTTCGCCATGTTTTCTTTCTTTTCTATAAAGTATTTATGGGTAAAACAAACACTATATGAGTTGCTACTGCTAGGTGAATTTCTCAGGGTAGATTCTCGAAGGCAAGGGCATTGAAATAGTTTTTAAAAAGTCAGTGATGGACTGATAGTAACACAGCATCTGTACTGAGTTCAGACATTGGAAACCAAAGCATCTCACCCATTTGGTTGATGTGACCTAGAAAAGCCTATCAGAAAGTCTGGCATCCTGGCACATGCCTAGAATTCCAGTACTCTGGAAGACCTTATTCAGGACCAGTCTGGGCTACACAGTGTGATCATGTTTCAAAATCAAATTAAAAAGACACAGCAGACATGGTCATGTAACTGCTTTCTTGTCTTTGCAAAACTTTGTTCCTTGACACCTGCCATCTTAGGTGCAATTTCTCTGTAGCTACAAATCACCTTTAACCTCTTGTCTTGCCCAGTGTAAGCTATGGGCTTTATCATTATGATTGGTCCTATATACTTATATACAATTATAAAGTAGCCATTTTCTTTGTTTTGTTCCCGTATAAATTGTTAATACACTCAAAGTGAAAACTCTCCAATTTCTAACGTAAGTAGCACAAGTATTTTAAATCTGTTTGTGCCTCAAAAGAAAATTTGATTCTTGGCCTATTTTCCCCCCCTTTTGGTGTTTTATTTTTGTTTTCCAAGACAGATTTTCTCTGTGTAACAGTTCTGGCTGTCCTGGTACTCACTTTGTAGACCAGGCTGACCTCGAACTCACAGAGATCCACCTGCCTCTGCCTCCCAAGTGTTGAGTTAAAGGTGTGTGCCACCATACCTGGTTTTTCTTTCTTTCCTCTTCCTTCCTTTCCTTTCCTTTCCTTTCCTCTCTTATTCTTTCTTTTTTTCTTTCTTTCTTCAATAACATAATTCAGCATTTTAGACTGGATGATGTTGTTTGGCTTACACCAGTTATATTACTTAAATTTAGGAACACATAAAACTTTATTGTGGAATTATGTGATCCAATTATAGTAATTATCACCGAATAAAATACACGGTAGAGGGAAGAAAAGGCAAAAGACATTAAGAAAAACTATCCTGCTGTACTCTGGAATATAATTCTAATCAATAAAAATAACAGAAGAGGTCTGGGCGGTGGTGGTGCACATCTTTAATCCCAGCACTTGGGAGGCAGGTGCAGGTGGATCTCTGTGAGTTCGAGGCCAGCTTGATCAACAAAATGAGTTCTAGGACAGTCAGAGGTGCATAAAACCTTGTCTTGGAAAACAAAAACAACCAACCCAGAAGAGATTGTTTGAATGGCCAATGTTTCTTCCACTGGCTGCTATCCTGTTACACTTATTTATACAGACACCCAGGCTTTTCCACCTTTCCCTCACAGACACATATCATCAGCCCTAGTTTGAGTTGTAGGGTGTGTGTGAAGGCCAGAGGTTCATATCAGGTATCTTCCACAATTGCCTTTCCATTCTGTGTTTTGAAATAGGCTCTCTCATTGAACCTGGAGCTTTCTGGTTAGGCTAGGACAGCCAGTCAATGAACCTCCAGGATCCTCCTGTCCCCACCTCCCCAGTGCAGGGGTCATAAGCATATGCCACTACTCTGCTTACATCGCAAGCCCTTCAGCAACCACGACCTCTTCTGAGGCCCAAGGATCCAGATTCTTAAGCACCTCTGTGGATGTTTTACAGACAGGCCAGGCTTGTGAATCAGAACTAGACTTTACATTGTTAAAAATACTTGAATAGGATGACTGAAACAGGTCAGGTGTGTGTGTGTGAGAGAGGAGGGGGGAGGGAGGAAGAGAGGGAGGGAGAGAACATAGTAGTTTGGTTTGTTGCTTTTTTACTCTTGAAAAGGTATCTTTAAAAGTTAGGCATGGTGGCACATGCCTGTAATCACAGCACTAACAAGGCTGAGGCAGAAGAATGGCAAGTTCAGGGCCAGCCTGTGCTATACAATGAGACTATATCAAAAATAAATGAACAAAAATATGGCTGGAGTGATGGCCCAGCAGTTAAGAGCATTTGTTTTTCAGAGGACCTTGGTTCAGGTACCAGCATCCACATGCAGCCTTACTGCTGTCTATAACTTCAGTTCCAGAGGATGTAACATCCTCTTCTGGCCACCAAGGGACCTGCACAAATATGTTTGCACACATACATGCAAGCAAAACACCCATACACATAAAATGAAAAAAAAAAGTCTTAAAAAATTGAGTGGGGAACATTATAGTAATAGCTTCATGGAACAAATATCTTGTTTGTTGTGGTAATACAAAGAGAAATGCAATGACTTTCTAGAAAGACACTTTCTGAAGTGAATGAGGGTCAAGTGGTTTATATATATATATATATATATATTGTAAATTCTACCCTCAAGGAAAATTAAAATTTAGAAATGTCTCATAGAGGGCTATATAGATAGTTGGGTAGTTAAGAGTACTGCTGCTCCTGAGGACCCAAGTTCAAGTCCAAGCACATGTCAGGAAAGGTATAGCTGCCTGTAATTCCAGCTCCAGGGGATCCACACTGTCTTTTGGCCCCTATGGGCACTTGCATTCTTACATACACACAAATCAAAAAATCTTAAATGTCCAGAGGAGGTAGGTTTGAAGTAGTATCTTATGCTAAAGGAGCTGAGGCTGAGATCTATGTGATGGACATTTCTGCTACCACGGAGTCTCCTTTCCTGTCCATGTGGGTTTTAAGATGTAAACACAGGATTCAGGCTCTGGGGTTCATGTCTTTTCCAGTTCCTATTACCTAGGCTTCAAGTAGTACTTACCTGTGTTGAATCCAACTTTGGTCCATTTTGTCCTTACTCCTACTGAAGTAAAAACGAGCCTGTTACTGGATCTCTGTCTCTGAGTAAGCCTCAGTAGAGCAGGATCCTAAGTCTGTGTGGGAGATGCCAGTTGACAGTAACTTTGCTAAAGGTTTGTTTCTGAGTAATGATGTGGTTTGCATGAAAAGTTAAACTCACTTCACGTAGTATTTAATAGAAAGCAATCTTGGAAAAAATTAGCTTTGGGTATTAGGTAAACCAGGAAATTAGGACTATAGAAGTATACTTTATATTTTAGAGGGTTAATTAATAAGTGCTTTGTTCCTACACCCTCTCCCCCTAAGAAAAAAAAGGCCTTTCTAGTATATCTGATCAGCTTTTATTTTCTGTTTCAGGATGCAATTCGAAGTCACAGTGAATCAGGTACTTTACCCCAGTCATTTAGTGATCAGTAATGGGCTTTTTCTCTCTATGCTGTGATCTTCTGTTGGCTTATCTACGTGTGGATTCTGTTTGTCTTGTCTATTAAGCCTCACCTTCAGCCCTGTCCAGCAGCCCCAACAACCTGAGCCCAACAGGCTGGTCACAGCCCAAAACCCCTGTACCAGCACAAAGAGAACGGGCACCAGGATCTGGGACCCAGGAAAAAAACAAAATTGTGAGTATGGCCAATAATACCTCCTTCCCTTCAGGGTTCAGTAAAGATAAACTCTTGGAAATCAGAATGCACTTAACATATTTGGGGGTGGGAACCTAATAAAATATATTGAAGGAAAATGACTGCCAGTATCCCCAGCGTGTTCACATTCTATAGGTTGCCATTTGGCTACAACTCAGTAAACTGACATCTCCTCAAGGACAGAATTGTAGCTGCAGTGACAGTGTCCATCTTTAAAGGACAGACAGGGGTGGGATGACCCTTCCTTTGATAGTCCTGCTCCCAGCAGGCTGTTGGCATTCTGTGGGTTGTGAATGATCTCCACTTGTTTCAGAGGCCTCGTGGACAGAGAGATTCAAGCTATTACTGGGAAATAGAAGCCAGTGAGGTGATGCTGTCCACTCGGATTGGATCTGGCTCCTTTGGCACTGTGTACAAGGGCAAGTGGCATGGTGAGTTTCGGACCTATCTCCAGCTTCAGGGATCTAGTGGTGGTCAGGTTTCAGCAGAGAGGGCTAGGGCCTTCCTGCTTCACAGTGGCCTTCTCTATGGGGATTTGATCACACCTGGCAATCAAATCAATTCTGAAATTTCACAGCATTCTAACCTTCCTTTAGTGTATATAATAAAGTTCTAGTGATGCTGAGAAACCAGTGACCAAATATTAGCCCTGTAGTCAGGTAGGTGTCATTGCTGCTATTTCTTCTAAGCCAGCTCTGCTCATGGGACATGCTTCTTCACTGAGTAGGTGTTTGCTGCTTTGGTGGAGGACACCCCAGACACCAGCAGCTGAAGGGACCTTAAAACAGGTACAAACAAAGAGTAGAGCTGCCAGTGTCCTCTGGCATGTTCACATTCTGTGAGTTGCCACAGCCGTGCAGGAATCCCTTCCTCAGCCACTTGGACCTGCCACTAGGGCACACGTGGCTTAGGGTCCGTGTGCTTGCTGGACAGGTGACTTCAGCACTGCACCTTCTCTACTCAGATGAGCTGCATCTTTTCCAGCAGCCTGTGTAGTCAGAGACTGCAGGTTCATTTCCTGGCTGCCCAAACCTGAATAATCACACAAAAACTATTATTAATTACAACACTGTTTGGCTGATGGCTCCGGCGTATTTTTAGCTAGCTCTTGTATCTTAAATTAACCCATTTTTATTAATCTGTGTATCACCATGAGGTCGTGGCCTATCACTAAGGTTCCAGTGCCCTTCTTCGGGCAGCTACATGGCGTCTGACTCTGCCTTCCTTCTCTTTATCTTTCTATTCTGATTTCCTGCCTGGCTTTACTCTGCTAAGCCAATGGTCCAAAAAGCTTTATTCATTAACCAATAAAAGCAACACATATATAGAGCTATAAATGATAACACTGTAATTCACAAGAAGTCAGACTGGAGCCTCACGGAAACCTGTCTAGAACAGACTGCCTCAAGACCACATTCTTCAGGTTGAGGGCCTACCCATCACCAGGGTGCCTCTCCGCTGACTCAGACTTTGATCGTTGGTGCCTTGGTTACCTTGACTTTTTTTGAGACAAGATCTTGGTATGTGGCTTAGGCTGGCCACCTACCTCAGTTTTTAGAGTGAACAGACTTATAAAACTTAAGAGCTGGGCGGTGATGGCGCACACCTTTAATCCCAGCACACAGGAAGCAGAGGCAGGCAGATCTCTGTGAGTTCTACAGGAGCTAGTTCCAGGGAAACCCTTTATCGAAAAACAAAACAAAACCCCAAAAACCACAAAGTTGAGGTCCTAACTAGGAGGTGGTTTCCAGCTGTCCCCGAAAGCATGTTGTCTCCTGGGTGTTTCTGAAACTGTAGGAAGGTTGCCCGGATTGCTGCCTTGGTGGTTGTCAGTATTGCAAGTGAGACAGTAGTATGGACCCTCCTAGCTCCCTGCCCTTCCTGGCTCCAGCACATTTTTCTTCCTCTTTTTCTTTTTTTTTAATTTGGCCCTGGACATGAGACTAAACTACTGACCTCTACTCTACTTCCTCTGAGAATGAGTTTTAACAGTCAGGTGTGTATACAGGCTGTGACACAGCAAGGGTTCAGTATTCCCATTGCTCCTACTGGTAAAGGACCCTCTCTGAGCTTGCTCAAGGGCCTGCTTCCTCGTCAGTTTGTACTTGGTGTGCCACTCAGCCCTGACGTTGATTTCATCCTCATAAGCTTAAGGTTGTAGAGCTATCCCATATGGCCCTACCTTGGTGCTCCCAGCATCATGTGGATACAAGCTCCTTGAAGGCCTTTGTGGCCCAGTGTAGGGATGAATAGCCACGATCAGCTGGCAGATTTGTTCTACCTGCAGACACATGTGTTCCTTGAAAAGTGCCTCCCTATATTCCTTAGAATTAGGGTTGTATTATTTTTTTTTTTTTTGAAAGGCTGGGCGGTAACTCAGTTGGTAAAAAGAGCTTGCCATCAAAGCATGAGGATCCAATTTCAATCCCCATCACTTAGATAAAATTCAGCTGTGGTTATATTGTTGCGTCATCTCAGTGAGGTAGAAAGGGGCTCACTAGGGGCTGACCCTAGTCTAGTCCTGGGTCCTAGTGAGAACCTGTCTCAAAAAAAAAAAAAAATAAGGTAAGATACACATAAATCCAAAAATAAAGTCCATTTAATTGAGCGTAACTAACTACAAATTAATTTGCAGGAGATGTTGCAGTAAAGATCCTAAAGGTGGTTGACCCAACCCCAGAGCAGCTCCAGGCCTTCAGGAACGAGGTGGCTGTCTTGCGGTGAGCCCACCCCTGGAGCAGCAGGGTTGGGTAGGGCCGGGCTGTGCAGGTCAGCACCTGCTGTGGGTTCTGAGGGATACTCCTTTAAGGAGGAGGGAACTCTTATCTCCTTCCACCATTATGTGCTGGAAGCCAGAAGAGCGCTATGCATGGACCCACCTCATCTCTGTAATCAGTACTCAACAGTCCAGCTGTGTGGGGGCTGGCTTGTGGTAGGGGAATTGTTTTTCCATCTTTTTATAGCTAGTCTGCTTTGCTCTGGAGCCCAAGCCCTAGCTCTAGTTACTGAATCACTCTTAGGTTTGTAGGGATGAGCTGGACGGGGTGGATCCCACAGACAAGGGGTCCTGTGCTGTAGGCAAGGCCAACATGGAGATGGATGAGGGTGGGCTTCAGCTGACTGCAGGCAGTGCTCTCATAGTCGTGCCTCCCCTGCTTCCCCTCCCCAGCAAAACACGGCATGTTAATATCCTGCTGTTCATGGGGTATATGACAAAGGACAACCTGGCCATTGTGACCCAGTGGTGTGAAGGCAGCAGTCTCTATAAACATCTGCATGTCCAGGAGACCAAATTCCAGATGTTCCAGCTAATCGACATTGCCCGACAGACAGCTCAGGGAATGGAGTAAGTAGACAGTTTGGTGAGTCCTTGTGGGAGCTGGATTGAGTGGCACCTGGGTGAGCTCTTTGACACTGAATGATGGCATGGGAACTCTGAAGCTCCCATTCCTCATCAGCCAGGCCTAGCCACTGTCTGTAGGAACCTTGGGCCCAGGCAACAGGAATGCCCTCTGCTCACCAGTACTTTTGTCAATTAAAAAATTGTGTATATGTGTGTAGATGTGTGCACGAGTGAAATTGTGGATATTTGTGTGTAGATGTGTGCACGAGTGCCAGTACTCAGGAGTTGGGTGGTCCTGGAGCTGGAGTCATTCATGAGCTGCAGGATGTGGGTGCTGGGAATTGAAACTAAATCTTCTGTGAGAGCCCTGTATCACTCATTCATAGTGCAGCCATCCTATTAAATTCTCACCACACAGCAAAATACCCAGTTTATAATAGCCATCCATAGCTCCTGACAGTCAGCCTTCTCACTGCTGGGTTTTGTCTTTGGATGAAATGTGTGGTATCTTCCATGCCTGGCTTTGTTTGCAGACCCTATCCAAGTTGCAGTATGCAGGGTGAACTGCTACCTAGTTAGCTGATGGGCAGTGAGGCAGTCATAGCCACTTTTGAGTGAAACTGACGTTTGATGACAGTGCATTTACACTGTCTGTACCCTTTCTACAGGTGCCAGGCTTGGGCTGGGAAGACAGGCTTCTGGGTGCCTAATAGTTAACTGATTTATTTTTCTCCTTCACAGCTATTTGCATGCGAAAAACATCATCCACAGAGACATGAAATCCAACAGTATCCTTTGGTACCAAAGGATCCCTTTTCTTACATATGGTTCACAGTGCCAGGGGAGAGCTTATTAAAGGAAAACACATGGGCCCACTGCAGCCTCCAGTGACTATGTCCACAAGAGTTCCTTAAAGTCTTTTTTTTTCCCAACAGTGATCTGGAAACAATTCCTTTTAGAGTTGAGAGACAAAACTTAAACTCAGTCTGGGTGGATTATACAAAGTCTGCTTGAGATACTGCTGTACATACAGACGAGAAAGTAACGACAAGCCAGATTTTCAAGATTTTGGATTTATTTCCCACCCTCTGATGCACTGCTAGAATGTGTTACCAACAAGCCCAAAGTGGTTGCTGCCTCCTGCTTGGCCATTCATACAGTAGATCAATGTGGTATTTGGTAGAAGACACAGATATCAAGATCCTTTCAAACTAAGTTATAACATAGGACAGGAAGAGCTGAAACATCCTTGTGGTAAAACTGTAAAGGTATATTGTTGATCTTGCCAACTGAAAGCAAATTGTTTCTGGTGGTCCTTGGACAGGTACCAAGAATATGCTAGATCAATAACTAGTTATCATGTACCAAGAAGTGTGTTAACTGAAATAAAGACCCCACACCTTATATAGTAACTCTATAAAATTGCAGGGATGTGACATTGTTTTTTTGGCTATTTTCCCTGGCAAAGGCCAACTCTGAACGCTTCTACGTAGTCTTTCCAACCATAACAGCCCGCACTGCAGTCAGGGAACCATTGTGAGAACTCTGGCGATTGGGATAGTTAGATCTGCCCTCATTATATGTTCTGGGACTGGAACTACTATGACTCCTTCAGCCAAAACTCCACTAATTTCCTCACCTCCGCAAGCCCCTATTTTAAAGGGCTTCTTGTGGGTCCCCTGGAATTGGTGTCAATTCAGACTGTTTCCTTCTCTCCACTGTTCAAGATTTTAAAATTGCTACATGTTGTCCTTGAATGTATAGGAGTCAGCCTAGAGTCCACTGTTAGAAACCGTATTCCTTTTTCCTCATACCAACTGTGCACCTTTTATGCTGTGAGATGGTACATGGTGTGGTGGTGTTAAGCTCAGCTGCGCTGCATGTCTGTGCTGGATTAGTGGCCATGACCACTTTGTTACACTTTCCTGAAGTAAGATTTTTGGTTTTTAGCAGCTAAACAATGCCCTAAGATATTAGCATAGATTTAAGGTTTGAACTCCCATGGACCAGCAGGTCACAAAGTTAGACCAAAATTACCATTACTCAGAAGTGAGCTGATGGACGTCACAAGCAGACCAGTTCCAGCAAGTATTTTAGAGGAAACATTTGGTGGTGAGTGCTGCATATAGGCAGGTGAGCAGTCTGGGGTCCTGCCTTCTGGAAGATAATTTCAGATTTTGATTTAGTAGTGAGGTGAAGGAGGTAGAATGAATGTCAGTCTCCTTAACAAGCATTGAGATATATTTCTCCATGAAGGCCTCACGGTGAAAATTGGAGATTTTGGTTTGGCAACAGTGAAGTCACGCTGGAGTGGTTCTCAACAGGTTGAACAGCCCACTGGCTCTGTGCTGTGGATGGTGAGGAAGCTGGCCCCACACAAATTCCTGAGTATGATGCATGTGCTGGCCCAGAGCTGGGTGCATACTCGACAGCATTTATGTACAGTTTTGGGGATTTGGTTGATCCCTGGTGTCGGCTTAACGCAACAAAGGCCAGAGCCTAGGGGTTTAGTCTTTGGGAAAGAGCTACCCTGAGCTAAGGCCTGGACTCCCCCTTACTAGTTGGCTCCTGAATGTCTCTGGAGCCCATCATCCAGGGACTAACATGCTTTGTCCTCATAGGCTCCAGAGGTAATCCGAATGCAGGATAACAACCCGTTCAGCTTCCAGTCTGACGTCTACTCCTATGGCATTGTGCTGTATGAGCTGATGACCGGGGAGCTTCCCTACTCACACATCAACAACCGAGATCAGGTGATCTGCACAGGGCCTAGCAAAGCAGCAAAGGGGCTGTTAGTTTCAGTGTTCAAACTTCTTTGCTCAACTGTTTCCTTCTTTAGATCATCTTCATGGTGGGCCGTGGATATGCTTCCCCAGATCTCAGCAGGCTCTACAAGAACTGTCCCAAGGCAATGAAGAGGTTGGTGGCCGACTGTGTGAAGAAAGTAAAAGAAGAGAGACCTCTGTTTCCCCAGGTTAGCTCAGTAGTTCAAATATGATTGTATTCTGAGGATGCAGATGTGGTGGGGAGAGAACCTTCTGTGTTCCACAAGCTCTTAAGAGCTTGTGTGCTTGAACTCCTGACTGAAAGGTATGACTGGGGAGATACCAAGTCCAACTAATGAGAGCACATTGGGGCCTTGTTTCAGATCCTGTCTTCCATTGAGCTGCTTCAGCACTCTCTGCCGAAAATCAACAGGAGCGCCTCTGAGCCCTCTCTGCATCGGGCGGCCCACACCGAGGACATCAATGCTTGCACGCTGACCACATCGCCGAGGCTACCGGTCTTCTAGCTGATGTAGCTGTCCTTAGGCCACCAGGGGAAGAAGAAGAGTCAGCAGGCACCACTTTGTTTCCTTGGGGGCAGAATGCATGTTTTCAGAGAAGCTGCTGCTAAGGACCTAGACTACTCACAGGGCCTTAACTTCTTGTTGCCTTCTTTTCTACCCCTCCTGCCCTGGGAAAGGAAGCTGTCCACCACGCTAGCCTGCTATGCTCCAGAGGTATACAAGTCAGCTGAGTATTTTTAGGGCAAGAAAATGGCCTTGGAGAGAAGTCAAAGTGGCTCGTACTCTGGCTGCAGGGACGTGCAGTCGGGAACTTGGTTTGCTGAGCCCATCTGCTGCAGGGCACAGACAGTGGTGCAGTGCCAGGGCCAGTTTTGCACATGGAGTCCTGGCCACCTGGGGGAGCCTGCTTTGGTACTACAGAACTTCACTTTGTGAATCGTGTCTAAGGTGTTCTGTGTGGACGGCTTTCCAAGAGCGGTGCTCCACCTTCGGGTAGCCTCCCACACGCTGAATCTGTCTTCCAGGAGCTGCCCCTATGGGGTGGGCTGCAGCCCAGCCTATCTCTAGTCACATCCTTGTCTGTAAGAAAGCCAGGAATACAGGTTTTCTTAATGATTTGGGGTCTTAATTTTGTTTTTATTGCGCCTGACAAGATACAGTTATCTGATGGTTCCTCAATTATGTTATTTTAATAAAATAAATTAAATTTAGGTTTAATGGCTACTGACTCCTTCAAAAGTAATACTGAGTTCACAGTATGGACATCTAGTTGTTTCTTGTTTGAGGGTCTGTGCTGTGTGAGCCTTCTCTGCATTTACATGAACAGCCAAGCAAAAAGCACACAGGTATAAGGAGCGAGCACATTTGCTTTGCTATCTACAGGGCTTTTTACAAAAATAAATTCAGGCTTAGAACAAACTTGCTCTGAATTACAGCGTTATACACACTATATTTACAGGCTGTTTTGGCCTCATCTCCCCTCAGATACAAGTGACTATTGGGTCAGAACCACAAAAAACGTCGAGCCTACTTTACAGGAGAGAATGGGCAGTTTAAGTGTCTTATGCTCTCACTACAGGGGAAGATGGTCTTTATAGATAGGGCTCCTTGGACTACAGGACCCACTCTTTATCAACTGCGCATCCCCGCTGACTTGGGGTTCTGGAGGGAACTAATCAAGCCTGACCATCCTCAGAGCAGTAGCGGTCTATGCTACGGTACAGCACCAACACGACCATGGTGACCATGTGCTCTACAGAGCTGCATAAATTCCAAGGCTCACAGCACACTACATTAGAGATGAGATGGTGACTGCAGAGGAGCACTCTACAGGGCTGGCGACGCCTTGATTAAGAGAAACTGATCTGCTCCTTTATGAGCAGCTCCATGTTTACTGTTGCTTAAGGAAGAAAGTCACAAAAGAAAAGATGGCAGTTGGGTTTCATTTAAAAGCAATCAATTAAAACAGCTGGACCACACAGCTGGTCCCCAGGAAAGGGGCTGGAGGTACAACAACTAAGAGAAGAGCTCAACTCTAAACGTAGTGATTCCATGACCTTGGTTATCTTATGTCCTTCCCTTCACCAGGGCAGTTAAAGTGGAACATGAAGAGACCAAGGGGATTCGCTACCACACTCACATCCAGGTATGCCACCTTGGGTCAGTGACAGGCTTCCGCAACCTGCCTTGGAAAGCTGTGACTGTGGAGCCCAAAATGAAGGTGTCAGCACTGAGTCTAGGTCTCTGATGGTTCTACTCCAGAAAGGTGCATGAAGAGGTCTCCAAGCTCCGTCACGTCGACATCCTCTGTGCTGGGGACCTGCTGGGTTTCTCGGTTCTCGATAAAATCCCAAAGCCGCACTGAGTTGAAGAACTGCAAAAACAGCCAAAAAGCACAACTGGGTCAGTGGAGATGACAGCAAACTCTTGAGTGTCAGCTTTGCTTTTGTTGACCCCACTGCTCTGCTGCCAAAGCTATTAGGAGGGGTCTGGGCAGTGACCACAATTATCCCAAAGCTTCCCTAACCAGCTTACCCTCACAGTGCCTTCAGAACTCAGCTGCTTCCGAGGTTTCTCTGGCTCTGCCAGCCGCCCATCAGGGTAAGCATGGCGGTAAAGGCACTTGCTTCCAAAGGGACAGGTCCCCTTGCCTTGTTCAAAGTATTTACATGCCTTTTTCCTGAAAAGCATACACACAAATGAATGAACAAATCGGAGGCTGGTGGAAAACTGAAGTTCAGCTATAGTCTTACTGTAGCCCTACCTGTGACACTGGGGGAACCTAGGCTAGTAGAAGTGGACAGTTGAAATCACAGTTGGGATTCTGATTTCCAAGAAAGCTGCTGGGATACACTGCATGGAGGCTGCAGTGCTCAGAAGCAAGGGGGGCCCTTCTCCCAACCCCAGCAGCTCCAGTGCATCTGCACCTGGGCCAAGCGAGGCTTAGTTACTCCAGGTGCCGAGGTCTGAAGCTGATCTGCGTGCTCTGCTCAAGTCTCCAAAGCAAGTGAATGTAGTTCTTTCCTCCTGGTCAGGAATCTTGTCACAGCAAGAGGCAGCCTAGTAAAGCATGTCTTAGATGCTAAAGCTACAGGTACCTTCTACTTTTAGAACCTATCCTAACTCTTCCTTGTCCCTTTGGCCGCCTCCACTGTTCTGTAATCCCAAATCTCAGGAAACAGAAGCAGGAAGGTCTCCACCAGTTTTGAGGCCAGCCTAGTCTATAAAAAGCTCCAGCCAGTCAGGGCCCATATCAAAAACAAAGCCCTTGGATGATGGTGGTGCACACCTTTAATCCCAGCACCCGGGAGGAAGAGGCACGAGGATCTCTGAGTTTGATGCCAGCCTGGTCTATAGAGCTAGTTCCAGGACAGCCAGGGCTACAAAGAAACCCTGTCTTAAAAACACAAACAAACAAAAACCAGAACTAAAACCAAAAATGACACAAAACCAACCAACCCATAAACCAAAAACCTGCCGTCCCTAGGCCCCACTCTTACATGGCTTTCCCTTTTCTCCTCCAGCCCTATCTATCTGCCTGCAAAACTCAAAAGTTCTACCTTGGTTACCTCACTTGGTGTTCTCCACTCTCACATCCATCTAAGCTATTGACAAAAATCTCAAACCCAATGGCCCTCTAGTTTTCACTGTCCCATTACCAGGGACAGACGTGTCTTCCTTGACATCTCCCCATCCCCACTAGTAAGTCTCCAGCCTCTTCAAAGGACCACAGTGGAGCTGTGGTGCCTAGCCCACAAGGCCAGGGTCTTCAGGGCTCCACATGGTTTTCTTCTTGCACCCAAGGTGGGCCCAAGTTCTGTTCTGGCATAGGGCACTAATGAAGAAATCTGCCACCACACTGGCCTGTCACGCTTTGATGAGAGATGATCTCACTCATCTCTCTGTTCCCTGGTGGCACTTGGCAGAAGTTCATGTTCTGGAGACTGCTCAAGAACATCCACCAAAGGGACTGCCACAGCCAGGCAAGGTCAACAGTACTGAAAGGCCTTCTAAACAGCAACTTTCTAAGCCCAGCCGGCTCTGTCCTGCGGCATCTGCCATCTTGTGGATGGATAATCATATGACATAGGGGAAAATGGTAAAATGGGTAAATATTAAGTACAGGGATATTTCATTTGTATTTTAATAAATAAAGCTTGCCTGAAGATCAGTGAGCAAAACAGCTGCACTGATCAGTCATATAGACCAGGCAGTGGTAACATACACCTT
Organism: Ondatra zibethicus; assembly: GCA_004026605.1. Lineage (NCBI taxonomy): Eukaryota > Metazoa > Chordata > Mammalia > Rodentia > Cricetidae > Ondatra > Ondatra zibethicus. The sequence goes on from PVIU01014309.1 coordinate 37,415, forward strand.
TAGTCCCAATAGCCATAGTAGTTTGCCATAGAACCAGGTGGTAGTGGTGCACGCCTTTAATCCCAGCACTAGAGAGGATTATAAAATGGTAGGAGACAGGTTTCAGTCTCATTCTGAGGATTCCTGGAGGCAAGGTCACCATTTCTGACTGAGGTAGAGGTAAGAGCCAGTGACTGGCTGCTTTGCTTTTCTGGTCTTCAGGCTGAATCCCAATACCTGTCTCTGGGTTTTTATTAATCGTGCTACAATTAAGCTACAGTAATTAGATAAATATAAAAACTTTCAAAACAAATAACAAGTAAAAAACAAGAAAAAAGGTGATTTTTGGTTATTTATGATGGTGTAAGCCTTTGATTCTAGTTCTGGGGTGACAAAGGCAGGTGGATCTATGAGTTCTAGGCCAGCCAGGGCTACACAGTGAGAGTGGGTCTCAATAAAAGCAACAAAAGAAAAACAAAAGGAGAAGATGGGGACAGGGTAGATGGGTAAGGGGAGGGGATGGGAGGAGAGTGAGGGGAAACTGGTTGGTATGAAGAATAAACGAAAAAAAATGTTAAGAAAAAAAAACTTTAAAAATGAGCTTTAAATGGCAAATCTGATGTTGCCATATGGGCTTTGTAATAATGTAAACAGAACACACATTATTCATATCACAAATGGTAGTGATGACAAAGGACAGATATAAGGCAATAGGAATAATTCTTTTAAAAAGAAGCCAGGCATGGTTGTACATGCCTATAATCCTATCACTAGGGCGGCTGAGGCCGAAGACCGAGGTCAAACCAGGCAACAAAATGTGCTGCCATGACAAGTATGCAGGGTCACTTCTCATCTGCACTTCAATTAGGGCAGGGCATCTTTGCTTTATTCACTTGACTGCTCAGTATTTTCCTTTCCTAGAGTGTGAGCTGTGTGAGGCTGGCACTGTCAGCTTGAGGGATGTGTCCCCTGCAATGGACAAGGCCTGTGAGATGACAGATACTTGCTCAATGCATGGACAATCAGAGGTGCCAAATTAACCCCAGCACCAGGCACCAGGGCTCATCTTAGAACTCGTCTACTTCCTCAAGGCTTTGCTCAGCTCTGCAGCCCAGAGCCCAGCAAAGTGCCTGACAGGAGCAAGAAGCTCTGAGATCCATCCACCCAGTCCACATTCTTGGGAAACCTGAAGATGACAGAAGCTCAAACCACATCCAGCCAGGGAAGTACCAGAATCCCCAGTGAAATCAAGGCACTTACCCCATTCCCTGTTTGAAAGCTTCAATCAATTCATTCTTTTTATTCTGATCTTCTACCCAGTACACACTTGGAATTACAAACTCTGATATCACACGGCACTCTGGACAAGACCTGAGGAACAAACAAATTAGGTTTGTAAGGAAGAAAATAAATCATGAATCCTTTGCACATTCCACTCTGAAACCCCTGCTCAAATGCATGGCCAGAGACATAAGCACCATTATCTGAGAGCAGCTTGTTCGACTCAATAAGAAACAGAGATTTGAGGCCGGGCAGTGGTGGCAAAGACGAACCAGCTAGTAGATTCAAAACGCAGCTATATTGCTGGGCGGTGGTGGTGTACGCCTTTAATCCCAGCACTCAGGAGGCAGAGGCAGGCGGATCTCTGTCAGTTCAAGACCAGCCTGGTCTACAGAGCTAGTTCCAGGACAGGCTCCAAAGCCACAGAGAAACCCTGTCTCAAAAAACCGAAAGAGAGAGAGAGATTGGAGCATTCAACCAGGATAGCCAATAAGCACACAGAACAATACTCATTATCCTCAGTGACTACTGAAGACAAGATGACAGTAAGATACACTTTACTCCTAAAACAGCTCAGATTAGAAATAAAGGCAAGTGTTGGAGAGGATGTAATGAAACTGGAATCTTTATGTGCAGGTAAGAGTAGGGAATGGCTTCAGTTAGAGGCCAAGCTACTGTGAAGCTTCTGGGATCTAGACTTGTACATGAGTGCTCACTAGCTGGTGTGCAGGTTACAAGCTGTTCTCAGAGAACTCACCCACACAGCATGCTCATCAGGGGTGGCCCTGGGAACATTCGCTAAGGCAAAGGCCATGTACAATGACAAGCAGAGTAAGGGATTTGTAGAGAAAGAACCTAGGCTGGAGGCTGCCTGACAGAAGACAACAGGAACGGGCAGGTGGCAGTCCAGGTTGGGGATGATGGAGTTTCTAAAACTAGGCTTCATATCAGCAGCAACTGGAAAGTACTGGGCACTGCAGGACTGTACTCTCAGTGAAGCTGCTGCACACATACAAGTTCCACATGCACCAGGTATTAGGAAGTAGACAGGAGCCATATCCCAAGGGAGCATCAACCCTGTTATTAAGGTGAAAAGACCCAAAGTACAACAATGTTACAAGGCAACTAGCCTAAAGCAAACACAACGGCTGTCCTGAGCCCGCCAGGGCTACAAGACAACCCAGCTGGCAACAACTGACAGTTTTGCAAATTCCCCAACATGCAGAGATAGGAGAGGCAGGTGGGCTCAAGAAGGTTGACTTGTGCAAGCTCACACAGCTGGGGCCTGAGCTCTAGAGGGCAGCAGCCCCCATGCCCACAGAGAAACCCAACTGCACTCACTTTATGATTGGGTTTTCAAACTGCTTGGCGCATCTCCACTGGCGGATGCAGGACAGACAGTAGGTGTGGCTGCAGCTGGAGAGAATGCCAAACCTCCTCTCAGAAGCAGATGCCTTCTCCAAGATCACCTCCATACAGATGCTGCACACTTTGTCCTGGCTTGCCTGGAAGGCAAAAGCCTTTTCCATCTCGTGTTCAAATGTCGACATACACATCTGAGGACGACAGGGAGGAAGCCTTAGGTTCTCTTTGCTCAAGAACCCAGGAGTTGCTCAGTCACATAGTCACAGGAACGTATAAAAACAGTACCTGAATTCAGGACACAAAGATCTGACCACAAAGTGAATCTCAAGTCACCTTGTCCTTGTCCCAAGTTCCCTAGTAGGATATGATCACTACCAGCTTAACAGCTATGGAGTTCTACAACACTTAGATCACTGTAGGAATTGCAGCATTCAAGAGCTCATGGCTCTTCTGGATGTCATGCCTATTCTATGCCATACCAATCCAGGAAATGCCAAGTAACTGTGACCAAACTGAGTGAATTCAAGTGAATGAAAGCAGATGAAAAGACCCAGACCCCTGCTCTGAGTGAGTGCACACAGCAGTGCCCGCTGACCCAATCTGAGTTCCGCAGCTTGCTACCCCACTGCCCCATGGAGGCTGGATTGCCAGCAATGCTGTCTGCTGTCATGTGCACTAGCAGCCCTCCTAGGACATAGGCCTCCTCTGTCAAGAGAGGCCATGACCATTTTATCCCACTTGGTAATTACCAAGTTCTTAGAAGAGGTGACCTGGACTCTAACCTGGAATGAGCACAGCCTAATGAGAGGCAGCCTCTAGATACCAGGGATATTCACAGCCTTTCAACACTTGCCTCCAAGAGTCCATGATAAAAGGGAGTAAAGAGATGGCACAGCAGTTAAGAGCTCTTGTTGCTCTTCCAAAGGACTTGCTTTTGGGTTCCTACCCTCATTGGGTAGGTTCAACAACTGCCTCTAACTCCAGTTCAAGGATTCTACACCTCTCTCACCCCTATAGGTACTTACATGCTCGTGCGCACGCGCACACACACACACACACACACACACACACACACACACACAGTCAGGTACACAGACACACACAATTAAAAGAAAAGTCCATAATAAAGGTTTTTCAAAGTTTCCAAAATATTGGCTGCCTGGAACCCCACCACAGAAATGTGTAAACCCAGGGAGGGAAGATGTGAGAGACTGGGTGCATACGTGGTACAGAGGGGGCACATGCGCGCTTGAGTTGGGATTGCTTCCTATACTTTGCATTTCTTTCACTCTTAGTTTTCTCAAAGAACGTACTCAATGTTCTGTGAAATGAACACATTGAAGCTTCTTTTTAAAAAATTATTTTTCAGCTGGGCGGTGGTAGCACACACCTTTAATCCCAGCATTTGGGAGGCAGAGGCAGGTGGATCTGAGTTCGAGGCCAGCCTGGTCTACAAGAGCTAGTTCCAGGACAGGCTCCAAAGCTGCAGAGAAACCCTGTCTTGAAAAACAAAAAAAAAAAATTTTATTTTTTTTAATTTTTATTTCATGTGCTTCCATGTTTGCCTGCATGTATATCTGTGTGAGAGTGTCAGATCCCCTGTAACTGGAGTTACAGGCAGTTATGAGCTGCCACGTGGGTGCTGGGAATTGATCCTCTGGAAGAGCAGCCACTGCTCTTAACTGGTGAGCCATCTCTCCAGCACTACTTTGCATTTCTTAAAGCTTAATGATTTATCTCATCACTATTACTCGTGTGTTCTTGTGGAAGTGAGAAGAGGATGTCAGCAGTGGGTGCTGGGAAGCCAATGCTGGTCCTCTGCAAGAGCAGCAAATATTCTTAATTGGTAAGCCATCCTGAACTTTGTATTTCTAATACTTATTCTTCTTTGTCCTAAATAATCAAAAAACTGATAAAACGACAACAGGAAAAGAACTTGGAAACAGTAAAAATAAGTCAGATACACAACCAGGCATTCTGGCAGAAAGGTGGCTGTGAGACTCCTGACTCTGTCCCATGGTACATTCAGGTTTCTTAAAATGAGTTCATGCCAAGGTTTTCAAGTTACCTTCTCATGAGCTTTCCTTTGTTCTGGGTCAAAAGGGTGCAGGACTTGAAGCCTACAGATCTCACACATGTCCCCATGCAGGTAGACACAGGCATCACCAAACCGGCATTCCCCAGCAGCAGCATAGGGGCACAACTGCTGCTCACTGCTATAGGAGCTGCTGGCCTCCGAGTCATCCAGGCCACTCCTGATGGCATCTAGGTAGGAATGGGGCTTCGTCTCTGGGCTGGTCTGAGGGTCACTGCAGCCACCTGGATTATTCACTGTGCTCGGGAGAGTCTTGTCTTCAGCCAGGCCAGTGAGATCTCAACACAAAATGCACACATACACACACATGAGAATGGGCTCACCTTTCATGTTGATACTAGCCCAAATTAGCAACAGTTAGAGAAAAGCAGACCACAGAACAATAGTGCAGAGGCTGGGAGATGGCCCAGGAAGTCAAGGGCTTGCCTTTCAGAACAAAAGAAAATAGAGTCTTTATACAGAATGCAAAGATGTCAACATACAGACCATTTAATGCTTAAACCCCAAAACATGAGATCCAGAGGGGAACAACCCCAAGAGCTAGGAAACTTTCCTGAGGCCCAGCAGCACAAAAGCCTTTTACCACTTTGCCACAAGCAAAGACCTGTATTTTGAGATCTGTATTTTGTTTACAGCCATCTTAAGTTCAGAAGTAAGATATTCACCTTTGCAGGGCAAGTTCCAGACCTAGGAAGTTAGCCTAGTGAGACCTGAAGGCCCCAGGCTTTAGAAACAATTATCATTTCCTTTGTTAGTGAACAATCACAGACCCTCAGTATTTCCTTATCAGCTAAGGATGTCTCCAGACCTGAATTCCAGCAGACCTGACACCTTCCCCTCCCCCTGGCCCAGTTGCTATATAACAGCTTCTGAGGAATAATAAAGTGCCAGCTTGATCAGAACGCCTGTCTTGCTTGCGTTTTCTCGTGTCTCGTCTCCTCCATTCCTCTTCCTCCTCTAGGTTTACCAGGGACCCCAGTTCGTATCCCACTGGCAGGGATACTTGATGGCCTCTTTCTCACAAACCTGGTCTCGGCCCAGACCCCTTCCTTGCCCTGTGTCTGAAGATGCTCCTAAAGTTCCTAAAGCAGTCACTACCAGGACATGACATCAAACAAGAAGAAAGTGCCATGTCACCTCACATAAAATGCCAGCTTCAGTGTGGCATAGCTTTAATCCCAACCCTCAGGAGGGAGAGGCAGGTGGATATCTAAGTCCAGTCTGATCTACAAAGAGTGTTCCAGGACAGCCAGAGCCACAGAGAAAAAAACCCTGTCTTAAAAGACCAAAAACAAGCAAAACAAAACAAAAACAAGCAAAACAAAAAGACCCAGCCAGCTTCAAAATGAACAGCTTCTCATCAGTGGGTGACTCCTGTAAGAGGCAATTTCATGGTGAGAAAAGACCACTCTGACGCTCTGCTGGGTCCAAAGTGGAGTTCAGCCCAGCTGTGGAGATGCGCCCCTGAATCTCTGCAGCCTGTTTTCAGATCAACTCTGGGTCCTGGGGTGCCAGGGGCTTCCTGATGAGGAGGCCTGGAATCAGCACTAACCCATACATTCTGCTTTCCCAGAAGCAGCAAAAGATGTATTCACTCACTGCGGTCTCTGAGCACCAGCATCTTCTTCTCCCGCTTCCCTGGTTCATGCAAATGTGTTCTCGTAACAGAAGTGGCGATGTCAGGAGAAGGGTGAGGACTGGGCAAGCTCGAGGAGGGCACAGAGTGGGGTGCAGGGCCTATAGCTCCACCTGCTGCAGCTGGGGGCTTCGTATGGTCATATCTGACAAGACACAACAATGTATCATGGTCATGCAGGCACAAACACCTGCACCCCACAAACACTACCTATACTCTCAGCCACCAACAACTGGACTCACTGAGGTGGATAAGGGTCTATCTCTGTACTCTTAACTAGAAAAGTCTTTTGGAGTCATTTAACCTGCTACCGATACCCACAGCCAAATGTCCCAGTAAGACTGACAGGAATCCACCCACTGTCCAGGTCACCCAAAGAGAGCCTTTGACACCTACACTACCAGGAGGCATTTTGGGTAGGAACTCCAGGATATACTGATTGGGATAGGTGGATGGGTTGGGGAAGGGCGGGCTGACTCAAACTCTAGAGTTCTGCTACACAGCAAGGACTAACTGTGGTCTGTTCTTCAAAGCATGGAGCATCTCACAGTGTTGTCCTGCCCGTAGCAACAGGGGCTATGTGTGCATTAATGCCATTAGCCTACAAACCAGAATCACTCAAGCATGAACTGGAAATGGCTTTAAAATAAATGGCATTCCACCTTGTGACACAAAAAAACATGATGAGGAGATGGGCTGGTGTGATGTGGGATTCTCCTCTGTATGCTGTGGACAGCATTGGTTAATAAAGGAACTGCTTTTAGCCTATAGCAGAGCAGGGCAGAAATAGCCAGGCGGGGAAAACAAAACTGAATGCTAGGAGAAAGGAGGCACAGTCTGAGGAGAAGCCAGGGAGCTGCTGCCGGAGACGGATGTGCTGAAACTCTGCTGGTAGGCCACGACCTCATGGTGATGCACAGATAAAAAAATGGAGTACAGACCTAAACAGAGAACTCTCAACAGAGGAATCTAAAATGGCTGAAAGACACTTAATGAAATGTTCAACATCCTTAGTCATCAGAGAAATGCAAATCAAAACAACTCTGAGATTCCATCTTACACCTGTAAGAATGGCCAAGATCAAAAACACTGATGACAACTTATGCTGGAGAGGTTGTGGGGAAAAGGGAACACTTCTGCATTGCCGGTGGAAATGCAAGCTGGTACAACCCCTATGGATGTCAGTGTGGTGATTTCTCAGAAAATTAGGAAACAACCTTCCTCAAGCCCCAATAATACCACTCTCGGGTATATATCCAAAGGATGCTCACCTGTGCAACAAGAACATGTGCTCAACTATGTTCATAGCAGCTTTGTTTGTCATAGCCAGAACCTGGAAACAACCTAAATGCCCCTCGACTGAAGAATGAATAAAAAAAATGTGGTACATTTACACAATGGAGTACTATACATCAGAAAAAAATGACAGCTTGAATTCTGCAGGAAAATGGATGGAGCTAGAAAACATTATTTTGAGTGAGGTAACCCAGACACAGAAAGACAATTATCACATGTACTCACTCATAGGTGGTTTTTAAACATAAAGTAAAGCAAAGAAAGCCAGCCTACAAACCATAATCCCAGAGAACTTAGACAACAATATGGACACTAAGAGAGACTTACATAGATCTAATCTACATGGAAAGTAGAAAGTAGAAAAAGACAAGAAGATCTCCTGAGTAAATTGGGAGCATGGGAACCTTGGGGGAGGATTTAAGGGGAGAGAGAGGCAATGAGGGGAGCCAAGAAAAATGTAGAGCTCAATAAATATCATGGAAAAAATTAATTAATTAATTAAATACAATTATTAATATTCTAAGTACAGCTTTAAGTTTAAAACTCCCCTCATTAAGACCACGCTCAGAAAGCATGTATATGGCATACACCTGTGTTCCCACCACTGGGGTTAGAGCAGAAGCTCAAAACCAGCTCTGGCTACATAGCAAGTTTGCAGTCAGCCTGGGAGGCATAAGACTGCCAACAATACCCACACAACCCCATTCTCCACACACAGCTTCACTTCAGTAGCCACAGTCATGGCAGCCTTGCCTGCAGCGTGCTCCATAGGCGCAGTAGCCCTTCTGGTAGTATTTGCAGATGGTGGACGGCTTGCTATTTGCCAAGTCATGAGAGAACAGGCACTGGCTGCCTTCGCGACACACGCCGTGCATAAAATACCTGAGGAGACAAACAAAGAACAGCTGAGTCATGCCTTGGGGGAAAGCAGCGCTCTCAAGGACTACATGCCAGCCCTGCCCATATTGTGCTCCTTTTCCTTGATTCCAAACAAAGTGATTTTCCATACACCACAATGACCCAAGACTAGCTCTTCAGAAGAAAAATTACCTCAAAAGCTTCTATATTGGGGGCTGGAGAAATGGTTTAGTGGTTACTAGCACTTGCTATTTTTGTAGTGGATTCAGTCTCTGTTGCCAGCACCCATACCTTAGCTAACAACTATCTGAATCTGATGCCCTTCTCTGGTCTCTTTCATCACTGCATGTATGTGGTGCATAAAAATACATGCAAGTAAGCATTCATACACAGAAAATATTTTTCAAAAACCCTTCTAGGAGGCTGGAGAGATGGCTCAGAGGTTAAGAACATTGACTGCTCTTCCAAAGGTCCTGAGTTCAATTCCCAGCAACCACATGGTGGCTCACAGCCATCTATAATGAGATCTGGTGCCCTCTTCTGGCATGCAAGCATACATGGAAGGAATATTGTATACATAATTAATAAATCTTTAAAAAAAAACCTTCCATATGAATAAGCTCTTGATTTATGTTAAATATGTGAGATATAAGATTGACAATTGGGAAAACATGTTAGGAAAACCCAGTCTCCCCATACTCCCAGCACTCTTGAAGTTAAAAGATGACTGACTGGGCTCAGGCCAAGTCACAAAGCCCTCTTCCTTATTCTTGCTGATTCACCTATAAATGTAGAGATAACCCCACATACTGCTTCATGAAGTTGTTATAATCAGCCCCAAAGACAGTGTGACATCAAACAACATACGTGATGCTGGGCATGGTGGCACACGTCTGAAATCTTATCACTCTTAGGACGCTGGGGATTTAGCTCTGTTTGTAGGATGCTTGCCTAGCATGTTCTAAGCCATGAGTTCCACTCCCAGCACAGAATAAATCAGATGTTGTGGTACATGCCTATAGTCCCAGCACTCAGAAGAGCCAGGAGGATCAGAAATTGAAGGTCATCCTTAGCTTCAACAAATTTGAAGCCAGCTTAGACTTGACTTAAAGAAAAACAGCTGGATGGTAGAGGCAAACAACTTTAATCCCAGCACTAGGGAGGCAGAGACAAGGGGATCTCTGTGTGTTTAAGGCCAGCCTGATCTACAGTGAGTACCAGGTCAGTCAGGGCTACACAGAGAAAACCTGTCTCAAAAAAACAAATAGAAGGTCTAGAGCAGGAGTTCTCAACCTGTGGGTCATGACCCTTTTTGGGGGTCACATTATCAGATATCAGATACTTACATTATGATTTGTTAACAGTAGTAAAATTATAGTTATGAAGTAGCAACAAAATAATTTTATGGGGGCTGGAGAGATGGCTCAGTGGTTAAGAGCATTGCCTGCTCTTCCAAAGGTCTTGAGTTCAATTCCCAGCAACCACATGGTGGCTCACAACCACCTGTAATGAGGTCTGGTGCCCTCTTCTGGCCGTCATCGATACACACAGACAGAATGTTGTATACATAATAAATAAATAAATATTTAAAAAAAATAATAATTTTATGGTTCAGGTCACCACAACATGAGAACTGTATTAAAGGGATGCATTGGTAGGAAGGTTGAGAATCACTGGTCTAGAGAGATAGCTCAGTGGTTAAGAACTCTGGCTGCTCTTCCATAGGACTTGGGTTTCATTCCAACCCAACACTGACATGGCATTACAGTTCCAGGGGGACCTGACACACTCTTCTGACTTCCTCAGGCACTGCATGCACATGGTGCATAGTTATACATATAGGCAGATCACGGATAATATACACATATAAATAGAAGTAAAAAGAAAAGGAGAACCAGAGTGTACACTGGGCACAAGGGATAGTGGACATAACAACATATATTCAAACTTAACTACTGACAAAACTAAAAAACAAAACAAAAACCAGTGGTGGCTTAGAACCATCTATAATGAGATCTGGTGCGCCCTCTTCTGGCCTCCAGGCATGCAGGCAGAACCTATATTCATAATAAATAAATCTTAAAAAAAAAAAAACAAACCAACTTTGACACACTTCTAACAAGTTTCTGTAAGTTACACCTCAATAAGCCTTTAAAGACGGGGGGGGGGGGTAGACAAGCAAGCAGAACACAAGGGGTATGGTTGGTAACCAGGTGGTCATCACATCCGGTCACCAGACTTCAAAATATGGTAAAAGATATAAAAGATAAAGATATAAAATACATTTTTTGAGACAACCCATTGATGTCTTGAGTATGAACTAGGCCATGGTCCATACTAAATGGTAAAATGAGCATTTATTGAGGCTGGTGATGTAACCGGGCTGGCAGTGTGTTCACCCACTATGCAGAAGGAGCATCACTGGGAGTGGCAGTACTTGATATAAGGTCAGCTCTGGAGGTGGAGCAGTTCAAGGTCACCCCTGGCTACATAGGGAGTCCATGATGACCCATGCCCTAAGTTCCAAGTAAAGAAAATGTATTGACACAGAAATTGAGTACAGCTAAAAAGAACAGATTATTGCTGTGAAATAATCCTTCTGTACACTGTGTGGATATATGTTGCTATGACTGGTCTAATAACAAGCTGACTGGCCAATAACTGAACAGGATGAAGTTGGGCGAGAAAGTCAAACTGAGAATGATGGGATGAGGAAGGGCGGAGTCAGGGGTGTTGGGCAGTCAGTCGGACACACAAAATAGGATATGAGCGCCGGAGCATAGATTAACAGAAATGGATTAAGTTGTAAAAGCTAGTTAGTAACAAGCCTAAGCTATTGACTGATCATTTATAATGTATATTAAGTATCCAAATCAAGTTATTTGGGAAGCTGCGGTCTATTATTAGGGAACAGGTGGTCAGGACAGAAAAACTCCACCTACAGATTATAAAACTATATATAGCCAGACATAGTGGCTCACACTTTTAAGATCAGTAGTACTCAGAAGGCAGAAGTAGGCTGATTTCTATGAGTCAAGGCCAGTCTGGTCTACATGGCAAGTCCCAGATCAGCCAGGACCACACAGTAAAACTTGTCTCAAAAAGACTAAACAAGAGTCCTGGGACACTGATTGAGCCAACAACCTGACTCAGAGTCCGCAACCTCCACTGGAACCAGAATGGGACTGAACCATTCTTTGTCTCTAAGACAAAGAGAGAACAAGCTCCACCAGGGGCAGAAGCCAGGAGCAAACTCAGTCCCAGGATTGACCCAGCGACCAGATCCAGAGACAGCGATCTCCACCGGAACAGGTACAAGGGAGTAACCACTGAGCCAGTAAGCCAGAGCCAGAGACTGCTGAGGGTCCAGACGTGAATCTGGGACCTTCAAGGGAGTGGACATGGGCCAACACCCCCGCGGGTCTGGGCGAGAGTCTAGGACCCCCCAGGAACTAGACCGGAGCCAGGACCTCCATCAGCCTGGGAGTGAGTGAGGCTGGGTCCTCCAAGGGAATAAGCAGGAACCAGAGATCTCGACGGGGCCAGGCGCGAATCTGGGACCTCAGAGAGAGTAGGCCTGAACCAGGTTCCCTATGGGTTCGGGCACTGGTTTGGGACATCAAAGGGAATAGGCAGGAACCTAGAACCCCTGTGGGTCCCAGCGCGAGTCTGAGACCTCTGAGGAAGCAAGCAGGTCCCCTGCTGGTTCGGGCGCACTCGAGCCTAGAACCTCCCAGGCAGTAGACCAGAACCAGAAACCTTTCCAGGCCCAACTCCAACCCAGGGACTTCTGCAGGAGGGATCCCAGACTAGGATTTACAGATACAGGTCAAAGCCAGTAACCTAAACCAAAGTTGCCCTGAAGCAAGGAATTCCACCTTAGGCAACATTCCACAGGCCTGGAACTGAACAAGACTCCTAGGACAGAGAGAGCCAGAGGAAACAAGCTCCACCTGGAAAAAAACCAGGAGCAAACCCGGTCCCGGGACACGAGCAGATCAGGATTGAACCAGTGACCAGCTCCAGAATCAGCAATCACCACCAGAACAGGTCTAACTACAAGTCAGGAACTTCTGCAAGAGGAGATCCAGACCACGATTTACAAAAACAGATCAAAGCTAGCAGCCTAGACCAAAATAGACTTGAGACAGCAAACTCCAAGGGACCAGACCAAAACACTGGAACACTGAGCTACTTCCAGGAACAGGAATAACCAACGGGGTAACTAGAACTGTGATACTGACTGTACCACGAGGAAAACCATCTTAGCTTTGGATTCACTGGCACCCAGAAGATTATTCAACAGAATCTCAGACAGCACCAACTACACCTATAAGAAGAAAAGATGAGTAGAAAAGGTAAGATCACATGCTACACCACAAAGACCAACACAATACCAGTAAAACCTAAAAACCCTCCAAAAGTAAGACCTGAACAACCAAATATAGATGAACCAGAAGAAAATGATCTAAAAAAATAACCTCAAGATAATGTTTGAAATTCTTAAAGATGAAATGAGAAATTACCTTAAAGAAATGGAGGAAAAAACAAAAAAAAAATTGCAAGGTATCAGCAAATCACTTAAAGAAAACCAAGAAAAAGAACTCAAACATAAAACAGAAACTATTCAGGACTTGAAAACTGAGATAGAAAAAATAAAGAAAACACAAGCAGAAGGAATTATAGAAACAGAAATCATGAGGAAACGAATAGGAACCACAAATGCAAGTACGAACAAAATACAAGAAATAGAAGAGAGAATCTCAAGTGAGGAAGATAAAATCGACAAAATAGACTAATCAGTTAAAGAAAACATTAAATCTAACAAAAGCTTAACCCAAAATATCCACAAAATATGGGACAATATAAAAAGGCCAAATATTAGAATAATAGGTATAGAAGAAGGAGAAGAAAGTCAACTCAAAGGCAGGGAAAATTTATTTAACAAAATCATAGAAGAAAACTTATCCCTACCTAAAGAAAGATATGCCTATGAAGATACAAGAAACTTACAGAACACCAAATAGACTGGATCCCAAAAAAAAAGTCCTCTCACCACATAATAATCAAAACACTAAACATACAGAGTAAAGAAAGAATATTAAGAGCTGCAAAGGAAAAAGGCCAAGTAACATATAAAGGTTAGACCTATCAGAATTACACCTGACTTCTCAGTGGAGACAATGAAAGCCAGAAGATCATGGTCAAGCATTATGCAGACATTGAGAGATCAGGAATGCCAGCCCAGACTACTATATCCAGTAAAACTGTTGATGACCATAGAAGGACAAAACAAGATATTCCATGACAAATCTAGATTTCACCAATACCTAGCCACAGCCAGCCCTACACAAAATACTAGAAAGAAAACTCCAATCCAAGGAAGATGGCTACACCAACAAAAACACAGACGATCAATGATCTCATTACAGCAATTCCCGAAGAAGAAAAAAAAAAAACGCACAAAATAACATCACCAACGATGAAAACCAAATTAACAGGAGATAGCAACCACTGGTCATTAATATCCCTTAATGTAAATGGACTCAACTCACCCATAAAAAAGCACAGGCTAACAGATTGGATACAAAAACAGAACCCATCCATCTTCTGCATACAAGAAACGCATCTCAACCTCAAAGACAGACATCATCTCAAAGTAAAAGGTTGGGAAAAAATATACCAATCAAATGGACCTAAGAAACAAGCAGGGGTAGCTATCCTAATATCTAACAAAATAGACTTCAAGCTAAAATCAGTCAAAGGTGACAAAGAAGGACATTTCATATTAGTCACAGGGAAAATCCATCAAGAGGAAATTTCAATACTGAACATCTATGATCCAAATACAAGGGCACCTTCATATGTCAAAGAAACACCTCGAAAGCTTAAATCATATATTAAACCCCACATAATGATAATGTGAGACTTCAACACTCCTCTCTCACCACTGGACAGGTCAATCAGACAAAAAATGAACAGAGAAATAAGAGAACTAACAGATGTTATGACTCAAATGGACTTAACAGACATCTATAGAATATTCCATCCAAACAGAAAAGAATATACCTTCTCAGCACCTCATGGAACCTCCTCAAAATTTGACCACATACTCGGTAACAAAACAAACCTCAAAAAATACAAAAAAAAATTGGAATAATCCAATGTACCTTATCAGATCACCATTCTTTAAAACTAGAAGTCAACAGCAATACCATTCCAGAATACCGACAAACACATGGAAATTAAACAGTGCTCATCTGAATCATCAATGGTTCAAGGAAGAAATAAAAGGAGAAATAAAGACTTCCTAAAATTCAATGAAAATGACCACACAACATACCCAAATTTATGGGACACAATGAAAGCAGTGTTAAGAGTCAAGTTCATACCACTAAATGCCTACATAAAGAAGCTGGAAAAATCCCACACTAGCGAATTAACAGAACAATTGAAAACTTTAGAACAAAAAGAAGCAAACTCACCTAAGAGAAATAGACGGCAGGAAATAAACTGAGAGCTAAAATCAACAAAATAGAAACAAAGAAAACAATACAAAGAATCAATGAGACAGAGAGTTGGTTCTTTGAG